>WHYT01015492.1:557641-582029 GCA_009806455.1 Tetrax tetrax | reverse complement strand
TCGTTGGACACCGGTCCGAGCGCACGGTGCCTGAGTCAAGGGCTGGGCGGGCTGCGGAGCCCGGTTGGAGCAGGGAGAATCCCTGCGCTGCGCCGCGCCCGATCGCGCTGCGTTTTCTCGCCCAGCGTCTCTCGGGGGCGATTTGCGCTGCCTCTGAAGGTCCGCACCCCCCACCCCGCGCTCCTCCCGTGGGGTTCGACCGCATCGCCTTGCGCAAAGCCCAGGGGGAGTGCGGCTGCCTCGCCTCGGTCGCTGCCCGCCGAGCTCCCCTCGGAAAACACCGCCCGCCCCCGCCAGCGCGGCGGGCGGTCCCCGCCTGCCGCCGGGCGTGCGCCGCTGCCGGGACGGGGGGACGGCACCCCGCGCCTCTCCCGGGACGGACCTGCAGCCCCGAGCGCTGACGCGGCCTTAACTGCCAGCCTGAGGGCCGGGTGGTTCGTTCCCCCCGCCCCGTGCGTTTCTTCTGAAGGGAAATTCAGAGAGGAAAATCCCCGATGGGCTTCCCGGTCCCTCTGGCGCCCTTCGTCGCACAGAGTAAAGGAACAGGGATGCTCCTGGGGTCCCGTCGTGGAAGCGGAGAAGCGAAGGGCTCTGTCGCTTCGAACCAGTCGCTTTTCAGGGTCGTGACCACGAGGCAGAAATCCGAGTCGGGTCCAAAGGGAAAGAGGATGGGATGCAGGGAGGGTCACTCCGCTGAGGTTTTCCCACGGTCACTCCACCATCTCCTTAACACCGGGATACTGAAGCACCCGTGGCGAGGTAAGAAACCGTGTCAGTCACTGGTTCCTGGGAACCATTATAACTGCAGGGTCGCGAAGGTGGAGAAACCGCTTCTCCCAGCTGGGCATGAGAAGCGTTTCATTTGTACGGCTGAAGCCTGGTGATGTGCCTGCCAAGAATTTCCCTGGACATGTACTTTTATGTGCAATAAAAAAAAAAGAAAAATCCCCAGAATTGACATAATCAGAATTACAGATGTATTAAAACTACGTGGGCATACTGAGTACAGGATGCATGCATAGCCTCTTAATGTCATTTGCGCTACACGTATACGTGTGTGTATTTCCTCTCCCAGAAGGCCACTTTCGACCTCGTGCAAACAAAGGCTATCTCTCTGGTCATGCTCTCAGCTGCACTGGTGAACACTTTGCCCGTTCTCTCCTGTGTTTTGAATTTCACTAGGCAGTATCAGTTCAGTGATTCCAAGGAAAGCAAAGAAAAGATGAAATCATGACAGTCAGAAGAGATAACTTGTACTAACCCACAAAATAAAGGAAAGGAATTAGACAGGAAATTTGCCTTTTGAATCAGGATCACAAATAATTTAAATGATTAATTACCACCCTTTTCTGTCTTTTTCTTTCCTCTCTTTGCATGTGTTTTAATCTGATGTTCATGCAGTGACTAAAACTTACTTAGGCCTCTGTCTGCCAATCGAGAGCTGATTCTGTTTTCACAGTTGCTTTAAATTTTGCATTTCATTGTAAAAGCATCACAGAATGGGAGTTTGCAAGAGTAAAAACCAGAGCACCTGACTCTCGTCTCTTCCTGTAAGATTTACAAGGGAAACACAAATTTTAAAAATATTTTTAAAAAATTATTAATTTTTTAACCATTTCCAGTTACAAGAGAAAAAGTAAAGATGTCTTTGGCACATCTCTCTCTCTCTTTTCCCCCCTTTGCATTCCAGTCATTCTTTTTCTGCCCATAAACTGTTACTACTCTGCAATAGCCTGATTCTGCATAGCCTACTCAGCCTGTTTTTTGTTGGATGCAGGAAGAAATCCTGTCAGCTAGGGTCTTCAGTGTACATTCATGAAACAGAGCAAAAGCTTCTCTCAGAATGTGCAGTGGAACAACAAATAGTTACTTTTCAGCTGTGGATTACATGTGCCTCTGAAAAGGGGACCACAAATCATTGGGTTTTTAAAGGTTCCGCATGAGTTGTATATTAATCCCAGTTTCCCTAGGGATGGATTAATCCCAGCTTCCCAGTTGTGTGGCTACAGACAATGTTGATGAGATTGGGGGCAGGGGAGAAGGGAGATGGGGAAAGGAGAGGGAAATTAAAAAGATATATCACAGGAATACATGGCCTAAGTGGCGAGAAGCCATAAGTACTTAAGTTTCAATACCTCTTCTACCTCTGTCACCACATGTGAACTGAAGCAAATCGCTTCAGCTCCCTGTTTGTTTGTTGGTTTTTTTTTCTTCATCTGTAAATTGGGGATAATGCTGCTGCTTTTGCTCCCAAGAGGCCTGGCACTCTCATGTAGAAACTCCTGCTCAGCCCTCAGTAGTGAAAGGAGGTATTCTGACTTGTACCTGGGCAGCTGAAAGCAGTGGCTGATCTGGGAGATCTAATGGAGTGCGCAAGACAAATTTATATTCACGTGTAATGCTTTTGCAGACCTGGCAGTTTTGTTGAGAGATGGAGTCCTAGAGCCCAGCATGCATTTCTTCTCTACATTCCTATCCAGTGACTAAACAGGAGGAATGGCATGGGCCAAATTCATCCCTGGTGGGACTCCAATGACATCAGTCATCTTTATAGGAGTTTTTTGAATGAAGTCAATTGGGTTTTATGAGAACTGAGTTTGGTCACATGCATATTTAACTGATCAGAGAGCTGCAGCAGTGCAGGAAGCTTGTCTTAGAATCGCTTCTGAGCCTGGAAGACACAAACACTAAGCTGTTTTACACGGACAAGTTTACCTTGTTTAAACTCAAGGAGCAGCTGAAGTGTGCTCAGCGTCCAGCAGAACTTTTAAAAAAAAAAAAAAAAAGAAAAAAACAAACAACCCAGCTGCCCCAAAATGTTCATAGCTTCTGATGAAACTTTGTTCTTGTCCATACTGCTTGGTGCGGCACCACGCCAGGGATACCCAGCAGACATGGCTACATGACACAGGGCAGCGCCCTGCAGCAATATTGGCATGAGGCCTGCTAGCAGAACAGTGGTTTCACAATGGTGCTGAGTGGGAGCGGTTTGGCTCTGCGCTTTACTAGGCCAAGCTCTTCCAGAGTCCCTGCCATGCTCGTACGTCTCTGCCCCTTCCTGCTCACATCAGAGCCCTTAGACTGCTCTCTGGGGCTGCAATTCCGCTGCCTGCTATACCTGATGAGAGCATGGTAAATCACTAAAAAGGGGTGTTCCTTCCTCCACCTGTGCCTTAGCTGCTGGTGCTGACTCCCCCTACTCCTTACGTTTGCACTTTACTGGAGTCTGATATTGTACGAAACATATAAAAATGTTTACACCAGTATTATCGTTCCTGGCACAGTAACTGTTCAAAAATAAAACAACAATTTGATCAGTGGCAGTGATTATCAACAGTTTGTCTACAGAGCTTGTCACCACTAATCAGTTAAATCATTTGGAAGGTCTACTGATTCTGCGTTCTTACTGTATCTTCTAAGGAACAAGTCAACCTGAACAGTTAGAGAACTGTATTGCTGAGTTTGAGAAGCAGAACGTGTGCTCTGGTCCTATAAGGCACCTCAGCTGCTTTCCAAGGTATGAATGTCATGTCCCTTTTCCTGATTTCTGACTTGCCTTCTGTCTTCACTAGACTTGCATTTCATTTTCAATATTTTCACATTATATGTGTGGAAGAATGAGATCTGAGTTTATGGGCTTGTTCGTCTCTTTTACAGCAGTTTGAGTTGGCTGTATCAAGTGGAGCTATTCTAGTCTTACAGCAGAAGCTATGAGAAGAACATTAGGCCTACTGATGGTTTTGCTGCAGCCACAAAACCCACATTGCTGAGACCCACTGTGCTGTTTTGTCTATATTTAATTTTTCCAGGTTTTATTTTACCACTTTGCCTTCTATCCCTGTTTGTCAGTATTTCATACAAGGGTAAACTGAAGAGGGGAAAAAAAAAAAAAAAATCGTTACTCGCTTTTCAACAGGTAATCAGCCTGTACCAGTGACCTGATACCCAGTTTTCCTCTTTTTTTTTCCTCCTTCAATCCTTATTTCTTAGGCAATATTCTTTTTTTTTTTTTTTTCCTTCATGTGTTAATACTTCTTCCTTTCTTCTTTTTACTTCCTTGGTGTTGCAGGAGTTCTTGCCCTGTCAATGTAATTTCTCAATTTGTATTTCTGCCTCTTATTCAGCTCCATTTGAATTTGCTTACATGTTACTGCAACTGTAATTATCTTTATTGTCACTGGACCTGTTGATTCTATTTCAATCTGGCCGTTTTTTGGCTACCCTTCGCCTTCTACGTCAAATTCAAGTTAGTGTCTTCCAGAATGAAAGTCACCACAAATCTGTCTTTCTCTGAGTCCCTGAATTCATTAATCTCTTCATCCTCTTGCTTCCATCACTTGTTTCAAGCCACCACATAATTACCACCCTTCTCTCATCGTGACACCTTTTCTCTTTCTGGCCTTTTGGCTTCCAACTGAGGCTGCTCAAATTACATGTTATGGGTGAATGATTAATCTATTTAACAACTTATTTTCCATTCAAGAGTTGTCCAGACACAGCGTGGCTTTCTTCCAAATGTATGTGAAGATATTTCAGTTTATATGTGTCTTGTAAATGATTTTGAGGCTGTTTCTTTATCTATGTATTCTCCAGGAGTTCAGCACCAGGCTACAGAAAAGTCTCAGGTATGTTTTCAGAGAACAGAGGAGAAAACTTCCCAATAAGGAAACAGTAAAGTAGGTAAAAGCAGATCTCACCTAAATTTACCATAGGGAGGAGGGTCTGTGTGCTAAATGCTACCCTTAGAGAATAACTACATACTGATGAATGTGTTCACGATAATGCTGTCCTTTCTCGCCTGCCATAGCCAGTGAGGCTGGTCAGACACATGTCCAAAGGAAGGACCCTACTGCACTTCAGAGAATGAAGCAGGACATCAGAGATACACAACTACAGAGGGCTGTGGGGCTTTTCCTCTGCTCAGGAAAGGTCTCTTTCAAGCTCTTCCTCACAACTCATGTTTCTTCTCAAACTTACACAGGCTGCTGAGGCCAGTTCAGGGCTCCAGGCACAGCCACCTCTGTCCTGCAGGTTTTCCTCTCTGCTGGTTGTCTCTGCTGTGTACAGAGACCACCTGCAGCCTCACGCTGGTGACTCTTCCAGTCTGACAGTCAGCTGGTCTCACTGGGATGTGCTCGTGGGTCAATGTGGCTGGCCATACTGTTGAGAGGCCTTAAGGATGGAATTTTTTCATGTGGGGTCAGCATTTTAACTGAGTGTGGTGACAGGACAGCTAATTGCACACTCTTATTTTTGTTTCAGAATTGTTTGATCTGAACTTTGCCAAAATTCCTTATCGCATCCACTTCAGATGGGAAATTTTGTATTATGACTAGAACTATATTGGCTATGGGCTGACAGGTTTTCCCCTAACTATTTCTTTACACACATGAAACTTGGTTTATGTAAGTGTTCTTGAAAAGGGTGTGAAAAATAACATCATCTGTGGCATCAGGAGAAATCACAGACCTTCAAGAATGTGCCACTTTCCTTCGAACTCTCAGTCAATTCTTTTGGTGCCTATTGTGTACTCCTTTTTGTGTTCTTCCTTAACATGCATGTCTCTTGGAAAACGACTTCTCTAGCAATTTACAAACAGCTCTGGCTTTCACCACCCATCAAGTGCATTGCTGGATGTCTACTGCACATCCAGTGCGTTGCTGGATACTGTTGGTATGCCAGATTTAGACTGTGTGGTGAAGGCTGCCACGTACAGCTCTGAGCACAAAGCTGGCTGCTGGTCTTAGCAACCAATAAATAATTAAGAAGCTGAATATTTGATGATCCTTAAAGAGGAGTGACTCAGCTAGCCCTCTACTGTTGATTTCTTCATTAGCACAGGCACAGATCCAGGCCAAGAATTGGTTTTCCCTTATATATTTATTTGGTGACCACTTGGATATGGCTTAGGAAACAGTGTTTCTCCAGCAGTTGGGAAATGTTTACTTCCAGCTGTTTATTTCCCTCAGCGGATTAATAAGGGTATTTCAAAGTGCTGCAAAAAAAGAAAAATAGATTTTCAAAATGGGGAAGGAAGAACATTCATAGTGCCATGGTGTTTTCATCAAACTCCCTTTCTCCTGCACCGCAGAAGAAATGTTTAACTGAATGGCTCAGGGTTTCCTTAGCTTTCCAATGTACCTAATCAAATATATAAACTATGTAAAACATAATAAAAACAATTGTATCAATTGGGAAAAATGGAAGGGGAAAACAGATGGAGTTGTTAATATCCCCTGAACATAACTTGTCCACTGAGCTGGTATAAGCCCGATTGTCACATTACGGAAACTACACTAACTTCCTGCAAAGATTTAACTCGGTATAGAATAGTCAGCAAGCAGGACTCAGTGCTTGGTGCCATTTGCTCAGAATCCCCGTGGTCCATGAAGTCTCATTCTCTTTTCCTCTGGCACATAATAGCTCAAGACTTTTTGTCTTTTTTACTGAGATCATGGGGATTTTGTGTCTTCTGAGTTTGGGGGAAAAAATCAATTATATAGTTACCTGTAATTTTAATGATACAGACTTCTCAGTCCTGGGTGGGTGGCACACACTATCCTGTTCTCCTGGGATGCAGTGGTTAGGTTCCCTTCAATGGCAGTCTTGCTAAAGTAGAATGACCATGGATAAAGTTGACCGTAAGGACAAAGCTCTCATTACTGCTAGCAGTCCTGTGAGAGCAATGTGATGTATCAAAAGGGACTGAACAGCAAACAAGACAAGCCCATTTGCTACGCGTGCTGGTTTGTGTGCAATCCCATGGCCAAGCAATGAAACAGATATGTTGGATACAAGTCTGTCCAGCACTGGCATGTTTCTCTGACCCGTTCCTGCCACTGTGGAGAATATAGAAGGCAAAAGATCAAGAGATGTTTAGCTAAACCTGGAGGTGTGAATATGGATTTAAAAGTCAGAAGTCCAATGCCAAACTTCTAAACTAAATGTGTAAGCACCAAACTCATGGTATCCCAATTTTCAGAGATACTGAGTGCCAGAAAGTCCCAACTGAAGTCTTTGTTGGCTGCAAGTTCTTAGCACTTACAGCATTGATTTTGGCACTTGAATTCAAGATTGCTAGTTGACTTTAGTAGGGATACCCAGTTTATAAATCACTCTTTGCATTTGGCCCAATGTTTGTAGATCTCCAGATGGAGAAGAGTGTGACCCAAAGGTGGATTTGGCAACTCCAGTATGCCTTAGGTCAAACATCTGTAGGGAACATGTGTCTGATTTCCTTACGACTTCATTGTTTCAGTAGACGGTGTATTCAGTGCAATGTTATATCTGCTACTGAAATAGCTGAATGCAAATACCAGGAACCTCTGGGAAATTTTAGTTAATAGAAAAATAATCTAAAACAAATTCATCCAGTTATACAGCCAGGAGAAAAGAAAAGAAAATAAAAGGAATTACTGATTCAACCAAGTAGGCATAGAAATGAAACCCCTCTAGGATTTTCTTTTTAGTTTCTCCAACTTCCATTAATTTAACGAGCAAACTAGGTCAGCAGCGCAGTCTTGTTATGAATAAATGAATGCCGTAGATTCACTAATATTAAAGTGTCCAGGCATTCAGCATCATTCGCTGCTCTGCTGAGGGAGCTGTGGCACAGCAACTCTGTGTTTGGCTCTAATCCTAATTCAGATATTCAGCCATATGAGCCAATGTAACGTAAGTGCTGTAATGAAAACCTAACTATAGAGAAAGCAAGCTGCAGTATCACAAGACGTAAATGGACCCCAGTTTCAAGTAGGGGTAAGAGAACTAATGTAAACTGCATTTTAGGTTCCTACATTTGGATTTTACCCAGATAAAAGACTGGAAGATCAGACTGAGATGTGGAAAGTTTTGTCACTGTCGTTACAATACTGATGTATTAGCTTGTACTCTTCAGTAGCATCATTAATAATGAAACTAGTTGCCAAATTCAAAGAAAGACCACAGATGCTGTTTTCTCCATGTGCTACCTCTTGCTTTGGGGAAGAAAAGATTATGCACTGTTTAAACTGGTTACTGAAAATCTCAGTGGACTACAAACTGATAGCAGCACTTAATATAAATAGTATTTTATTTCTCACATGGTGAGTGGAGATCTTCATGGGAGATTCCCTCTCCATTTCTAGGGTTGGGTTTTTTTTTTGGTATCTAGATACAAAAACAGAAAAACATGCAATTAAACCCAGTTGATTTAATACTGCCGTAAATGCCTTAGGTTTGGTGCTAACAAAGGCTGCTTTCCTGATTCAGAGCCAAAAACACATTGCAGAGTAACTTCTGGGAACATAGGTAAGAAATTTTATATAACAGATTGAAAGGGAACAGTTTATAAAAACTGTTTACATCACACAATGAAAAAAACATATGCAGAAATAGAGGTTAAATATATTTATAGTGAAATTATTCACTTCATATGGAGGTTTGAGCAGTATTTAGAACACTTTAGTATTTCTTCCTATAGGCATATAAAGGACTTTTAAATCAACTCATCCTGAATTTATAACCCGTCTCTTTGTAATTTTGATTTAAAAAATTAAAAACTTACTGAACACTGAAAGGTAGTTAAGACATGCTAAGTCTGGCTTTTGATTTCAAAAGTACTATGTATCCACCTTTGGGGTTTTTTTTATGTTGCTGCTGTCAGGAAAAAGAACTACCAAGTCCTATTGAGAATATGTGCCATCCTTGAAATTGGCATTGCTGAGGGCAGTAATTCCTTCCTGAATACGCACGTATGAAGAGGTGTATGTGTGGCTTCTTGGCTGTGTTCATATACCATTTTGCTCCTGGTCTAGATGGTAGAGCTTACAGTTTTTCTCAACTATCTAAAGGATAGTTTCATTATTTTTTTCATCTTGGAAAGGATTATTCCTTCAAAATGCTGACAAACTAGTTGAGGGAAGTGATTTGAGATTTAACTCTTCCACCTTTTCTGCTGATGTGAAGTGAGGAGTGATTTGGTAAAGGGGAATTTGCTGCAAAATGGGAGTTGTCTTTAAAATAGGGAGTTGGTTGTACTGAGGACTTGTCTGACCAATTTATAGTATAGGCCACCTCATAATACTTCAAGTTGAGAACCTTTTCTTGTTTTCTTTTATTTTTAATCTCTTTGTCATGGAAACAGTTCACAGCCAGAACTTTAACAATCTGCCCACTTGAAGGCAATGTTCTAGATACCGTGTCTTGATGAGACACCAAATTCGACAGCACTCGTGATCTCGTATGAATTGTAAACTGAATCAAAACTCTTTATTCAAATTGACCACTGTTTTTACCTACTACTGATGTTTATATACCCCCAGCTTATCAAGCTGCACACTATTTGGCTTAGTGTTTATTTCTGTAACTTAGATACACCAATCTGTAACTGAAATTTGGCAAAAGTTGAGAAAATAAAAATATATTCAGAATGTTTGTTTAAAGTGTAATACAAAATTAGCCAAATTAATGAACAAATATTTGCTATATGAGAGTATTATTGTGTTTATGTTGTCCAGATTATGTTTGCTATGTAATTTTTTTGTAGACAGCTGATATTTGCTTTTCAAAATATTACTAGTTGTACTGCCTGCCTGGCAGTATTCCTTTTTCATGATTAGATGTATGAGTAGTACTTCCAATTAATATTTTTACAATTCCATATACCACAATTCCATATACCACAAATACTCACAAAATTCCATATACTCACAAATACCACAAATACTCACATATCCATCCTTCAAATCTAGTGCCTTAATCCTTTGTGCCAGCAAAATTAATGGAAATTATGATGCAAAGATTTTATTTAATGAAAAAAGCAAAAGGATATTTCTATTCAAAATAAATGGAACTATTTTCCCCAGACTAAAACACAGACACCCATTGTCTGGTGATAGACTATGCAGATACTTATAAAGAAATATATGTACATAAATAAAACAATTGAATTTTATTTCCTGCTCGCAAACTGTGTTTGCGTGGCAGTTTATTCTCGTCTCTTATCCCAGCTGGGTCAGATTCAAGTTGGACTTTAATATAGTTTGCATCTTGCCCTTTTTCTTGTGAAAATTAGGAACTTGTGGAAAGGGGTCTTTCAACAGAAGGAAGTGCGGTGTTTAGAGTTAGACTTTGCAGCAGTAGTGAAGTTTATTGTATTCATATGGTGGCTAGATGATGCTTGGTTGCTCCTCTCATGTCAGCAGATCAGAAGAAATATGTCTTACATTTTTCATTTATCTCCAGATACAGAGCAGTGAATGTCTTTCAAGGGTCAAATAAGTATCCATGTATTCAGAAGCAAAAGTTATGATCCTGCTGAAGGGTTTACAGTCAAGTCTGAATGTTTCAGAATTTATTTGAGTCAATGATCACACTCAGGCTTTTGTTGCAAAAACCAGTTTGAAAATAAGAGATGAAATACTTTGATGGAATTTTCAATATAAATACTTACATTTTAATGTACAGATATTTTCAAATGTTCATCTATATTATATGAAAGTAAGAGTAATTCTGCTTTATTTGTATTGGTGTTCTGCAGCCACAATGTCCGTGTAGGCTGGCTGGAGTATGAGTTACATGTTGCACATATGAATTTTTTGGTTTTCCCTGCTGCTAAGATCAAACTATAGGTCTGATCTCTAGAGAGTCTAGCTCCAATGTCTTGGATGGGCCAGGACCACAGGCATCACATACGGCTTAAGATTAACATCTGAACTGCTCATGACTGGTAGACTAGTAGCTCTTTAGATAAAGTGCTTATGAAGATACATCTGTGCCAGTGTATGAAGTGGGTCAGAGGTTGTTTTATGACTGTGAGACCAACTGGAACTTAAGAACATGCAGTTAAAATGAACAATTAAAGTTTATATTTATACAATAAAAATGTCTTATGTCATATGCTGTTAAAAAACTAGCAGTGTTAGGAGTGCAATTATTTCAACCTTTTGTGATATCTGTAGGATGTTGTTTAGCATTGAGAAGTATGGGTATTGTATCATGAATATACTCCTCAGAAAGACAATCATCCTGACTTTTATAGCCTCATGCTAAAGGGACGTCTGGTAGAAGTTTCATTTGGAAGTCTCATCTGTGATGATCTGGTGTGGTTGTGGAGCTAGGCCAATGCAGTACACTGGAGTGGAGGTTTCTGGAAATGATGGGATAGAGGAAAACAAGGAAAGTCTTTTTAGAACAAAGAACATAAACCAAGCAATACATACACCATTCTCTCAAAGAACAAGTCACCCAGCAGTTAAATACACCACAGATTGTCTGGAGGTTTGCTCTGGTAGGTAGAACTTCCTTCTGCTGCTCCCGATGGCTAGAGGAAATAAGAAAAACATAGTCTCCTCCTCGTCCTCAGGCAAATTTTCTGTCTGAAGCTGTCCTGCATCTAACAGTGTTTTTAGATTGATCTTAGCTACCTAGCTCTTCTGTATTTTTCTCTACTGAGGAGCTAGGTAGTTGATGCCGTAAATCTATCTGTCTGAACAGTTGTTTGAGGGCTTGTTTTGGGGGTTTTCCAGTTTCCTTATAACTGTGGTCATAAGGGTCTAACAAACGAAGTCTGAAGTCCATTGCTCAAGTGGACCTGTTATAACGACATCAACACTGAATGCCATCTGAAACCTGGAGCTTTTGCTCTGTTCCCTGGGAGTTTGAATACATTACTGCAAAGAGAGTAGCTAGAAGAGTAGTAGGAGAGTAATCTCTTGTTTCTAGAGTCAGAAATAATCTTTGAAAGATGATCCCCTTCTTATGCAGGCTGTTAAGACGTGACTGAGCCCAGATTTAATAACTTTTGCAAAATTTATCCTTAGCATGTTCACCCAGTGGAAGAGAGAGACACCTCCTTCCTACAAAGACATCATACAAGACTGTAATTGACAACATGTGCATTACATGCACAACCTAAAATTAAATTGACATGCCTCAGGGATTCCATCTGCTGTCAGATCTAACTTACCACAGTGAGCAGCAGAGCTAGACTCACTCTGTCTCTCCCCTAAAGCTGCAATGATATGAGGAAGTGGGAGTCAAGGCACGAGACTTGTAACCATCATTCTGTTAAGTATTCTGGAGAAAGATATGATCATCAAGATGAGTAATAATGGCCATAAACTAGAAGTCCACACCCTTCCACATAATAATTTCTTAAAATTTCTTACACCTTCTTCTGATACATCTAGTGCTACTCATTGCTGAGGGAGGTTACCGGGCACCAGTTGACCTGACTTACCATGGAAATTGTTGCTAGAAAAGGACATGACAACAAAATCAAATAAAATGGATTACTAATGAGAATTAAAAGGACAACTAGCATCTAAAGGAATGTACAAATCTGTAAGCCAACAGAGTGACTTCTAAAGCAAGTATGACAAAACAGAGTTCATCCTGTAGATGTTTGTTAAGTGCAGGGATTACAAACCAAAGGAGTCTTATTGGCCTCCATCATTCCTTCCTTATGGTTAGAAGGACTTGTGCCAGTGGGCACTGTGTTGCAGGACTAGACCTTCATTTTGTGTATTGTCAAAAAGAAGTAGTCCACGTGTGTAGAGCCTGCAATATTGATTTTAAAGGGAACAGGAGAGGGGATTTGCAGTTCATCTGTCAGTAACAGACAGAAAACATTTTCTTGACTTAAAAGATACTTATATTTAAAATATTTTTAGCTTTAATAGTAATCCCCAACTATTTTTAAAAAAACAAACTAATTGGAAAGAACTGTTTATCACAGCCCAGCATTCCCAGAAGGGGAATCAATTTATATAAACATGCTAAAACTGACCTATTTATGAAACGTTATGGAGAGCTGAGAAGAGAACCACAACAGATCTTTATCTTATGTTCACTGTTTTAAAAGATCAACGGTAGGGTGATGGCTGAGGCTAGTTATCACATATGTTTTAGAGGTGACTGTTAAGGTCATCTAAAATCCATTGCCAAAGCCACTGTGATTGCCAGCAAAATGTAAACTAATGTTCCAGGGCTCTCATTAGATGCTTAATACAAATATGCTTCCCTTTCCACATAAATCACTATGAATGCAACAATCAATTGCTAGTGTGAAAGTCTCTAAATACAAATATAGATGAAAGGTTGAAAACTCTAAAGAAACCATTGTAAGTAGTTGATGTAACCCGTAAGGAAAAGAAGCACAAGAAGAATACATTTGTAATTTAGTATATGGAAATATGCTATTTAAAAAGTAACAGTAATATGCAAAGGAGTGAGTTTATTTTTAATGCTATTTAATCTAGTGAATGAATATGCATGTCAGAAATATAACTGAAAAGACCAAATATGGTCTGCAAGTTCTATTTTGTCTATAAAATATCAGTCACCTTCGGAGAACTTTCTGCAGGCCTCATTTATCTTAACCAAAGAGAAAAATCCCCATGCTGTTGAGATCAAGTGCAAAATTACAGTGGAAATCAGTGAAGCAGCAATTTCTCCCATCCTTATCTCTACGGGGGAAAGATTCCTTCGTGCAAGGACTGCGGTATTTCTTTTTCATTAAGTGAGAGGTCATTATACATGGCCATGTACACATAAGAAAGACTAGGAAAGTGCAAAACAACGTCCTTCTGTCATGCCCTTTGTGTAGCAGGTTGGCAAAGTTAATTTACATAATTTGTTCATCTTCATTATGTCCAGAGATTTGAAGATGCAAGACCTATATTCAGAGTTCCTCTAGGAGATTTGGCGCATACTACAGAATGCTCTGTTAGGAGTGGGGCTGTCTGAAGCATCATCCAGGAGCTCCTGGTCTGTCTGCACTGATGTTCCTGATGTTGATACAGATGTTTCTTTTGAGCACCTAGTTACCACAGAAAGATTTAGGTAATTTCAAAGTACTTTCTTCTTGCTGGAGATCGTAGCTCTCAGGCTCAAGTTCTAAAGTTTCCCTAAAGTCAATGCACAAATAAGGCAAAGTTTTAAGCAGCATCATTATTACAAACCTACAAAATTAGAACAGGTGGGAATGTTGACACGAAGTAAAACAATTTTCCAAATGAGTGAAGCACATTAAAGTTTTGGAAAGTGTAACACAGAAATTATCTAACAACGCCCCAGAAAAGTGTTTTATTTATGATATTGCCCAGCAGCATTGCTTTAAGCTAAGACAACCACCATATAAGCATAGATTTTTTTCTAAGAGTGTTAACTTTCTTCACTGAGGAATTGAGTGAGAGACAGAGGGAAGGTAGACAAGGCAAGGAAGAAGGGAGGGGAAAAGGCTGACAGTAAAAACAAGGAGAGTGCCAAAGCAAGGAAGATAGTGTTTGTGTTTAAAAGAAGAGCTTGAGGCTGTGCCAAATCAGAATTTTCTTTAGGAACTTGAGAGCTTAAAAACTTCATGAGCGTGCACAGATCATGGGCAGAAGGAGACACTTCAAGTTCACTGTAATGTACTGTTAAAAGCTGGGGTGAGAAAATGGAGAAAAGAAAGAAATGGCCTTTGGCCATCCCTGTAATGAACTAAGGAAGGTTCATTGGGTAGAACATGAACCTTAGCAATTCTTTCAGTAAGCCTGGCTCAAGCAGACAATGTTTAACAAAACCCAGTATGAGGTAGAGGATTTCATACCCCTTCCATTCTAGGATCAATAAATAAATCAATGAAAAATATATATAAGTAAACACATAAATAAATGAAATTCCGCTGGCGGATTTGGTTTAGCTCTGAGTTTGCAGCAAGAGGCTTCTGAAGTTGAAATTCTTCGGATCTCAGGCCTATAAATGGCTGAACTAACAGGGGCTTGCAGAAACTGTGCAAATTAATAAATTGCTGGTGTGGCACAAACACAGTTTGACTGGATTGACACTCAGCTCAGGGAGTTCAGAGCTTCTAGTTTCAGTGCACTGAAATCAAATCTACGTGAGATGCTCTTGTTGGGAAAATACAACTGATGCGGGAGGTGATTTTGAAAGTTTATTTCCAGCTCAGTATAAGTTTGGATAGTTTGTGTGTGGACTGTAACTGTATCAAAAAAATTACAAGAAACTACTTACTTTCACTGCCATAGCTACTAGAAATGTAATCTTCTTTAATACAGGCCTAAAATATGGCATCTCATTCATGGGTTTCCTAAGATAACAATCTTCTTCCACTGCATATCCCAATTTCTGGACCTTCTTTTAGAAGATGAACTGTTGAATTAAGACAGAATGTAATTATCCCCTCCCCACGCAATGAAATAATAAGAGCCAGGGTTGGAGAGTCTCAGTGCAAAAGGTTTCAAACATTTAATAAAGAATGTTATCTCACTGCAGTTAGCTGTCTTACAGTTACTGAAAGTGTTAAATTCCTATCAAAAAGGATGAGAGAGTTTGGCCATCATTTCTCCCCTGTCCATTGTCCCCAAAATGGATTTCAGTGTGGAGCAGTACGGTGCACTACAGTGACATTAACTAAATGGATTGGAAAAGGTCTGTAAAATCTTGAGAAGCAAGGAAAAAGTGGGTAAGGAACGACTGTTCACTGTGCTTTCCCTGTTCTTCTATGGGCATCTCCCTACTGGGCACTACTAGACTCACTGGATATTTGGTTGACATGGTACTCTACTTTTTCTTGTGTAGGAAGCATCACTATTCAAAATTTTCAATAACAGTTCTCTGCTCCTAAATTCTCAGGGAACTGAGAAAAAAATCTTGTCCAAAACATTGCTGTTTTCTTTAGTGAAAAATAACGACATTTTCTCCAGTATGCAACTAGACAAACTTTACAGACACCATTTTAAGAGGGAAACTCTGAACATCCCATTTCCTCCTCCAAGCACCAACACATTAACTGCTTACAGAATCACAGAGCTGGGAGGAATCTCAAGAAATCCCTACATTTCTCCTGCCTTAAAGTGCCGTATTTCTGTCATTTCTGAGAAAAGTAGTTCTAGTCTATTACAGAGACCTTCAACGATAGAGAGTTTACAACTTCTCCAGGTATCTATTTCCATTAAAAAGTGATTTCCTGAGGTTCAGCATGACTCTTCCAAGTTTTGATTCTGTCATACTATTTTTTTTAGTCTGTTCAGCCTCAATGGAAAGTGTATTATTCCTGTTTTCTTTGCTGCAATCTTTTATGTTATTTTACCTAAGTGATTCCATGATTCTATGTCGTTCTTCCAGTCTTTCATTTTGTAGACTAAGTCCTAGTTCACATTTGGGATCAGACCTTACTCTGGTTATTCCATTCCATCTCTAGTAAAAGAAAATGTATGCCATGCAAGTGATGAAAAAAATCTATATTAAAATTAATAACAACAACAGAGACTTGAGCTTGTGCAGAGCTTCGTTCGTGGAGGTCGTAGCCTTGGGTTGGGTTCCAGGGCTCTGTGTAGCCACAATATTCTGCAGCTTGTGGAAGAGTAGAGTAACAGGAGTAGTCTTTACTATTCTGCATTTTATTTAAATATTTCACCAAATATTTGGTAAATGCCATGATCACTTGGAAGTCACTGATATTACAGCTGATGTACTACTGCATTCATGTTGCACCAAAACAGGGAAAAAAGTAATAGACAATAGTTCTTGCTATCAAATTCTGCAGCCATTGTTTGTTTTTTTTTTTTCCTGTAGAAATAATATTAACTTCTACAAGAATCTGTGTATCTAAGACTTGAAACACTCAGACTTGATTAACTAAATGAGGAATTTTTGTTAAAAGGATAGATTTTTCTTACATATTTTTCTTTGAAGTATACCATTTTTTATACAAATACTTACATCTTTTCAGTACTGTGATAAACTTAGTCTGTGAATGTGAGTTTCATGCTCTCAAAGTAATTCATAGAGTTAAAGGTCTCTCTAACTTGCTTCACTGGATATCTGTTTACTCTTAGGAATACTGAAGATTTAAAACAGTATGACTCTGTCCCTTGTCCCTGATTACTAATTCAGCAGAAGTGTCATAAAAAAAAAAATCAAAGAAATGAAAATAAGTGGCATGACACAGTAGACCCCATTCTAGCAATGTTGCAGCTCATGCTGGAAATGGAATCTCCAGTTTCATTTGTTTTGATGTACTGTATAAATATTTAAAGAATGCAAGCTGCAATTTTATCCAACCTTTGCTGAATTTCAGTGTCATGTCTTGGTGGGGGTTTTAATGCTGATACTAATTAGCGTTAGAATTGCTGGTTCAGCAGACCAATAAGGGATAGACATAAGTCCATTTCTGCTCAGAAAAACATTTCAGCACATGTTTGACTTGAAACAATGGTCCAAGTCTCATTGAAATACCATGGAAGCCAGTGAGCCTTGTATGTGTGTTAGGAAGTTCAATGCATACATGATGAACCTCATCTAACCTTACTCTGCAGGTAAGCATTTACTTCCTTTCAGGGCATTTTGACATAGAAAGGATACTTTCATATGCAATGAAGTTATTTACAAATGACTAATCTTAAATAGCCAGATAACTTCAGGTAAGTAACAGTGTCAGTAAATAACATTTTGTGCTTGTTTTATTTAGAACATCCATATGCATATGAATATCTCACAACCTGCTTATCGAGATCCTTGTAAGACGAGAGAGCCAGGCCATTCCATCTCACCAATTAACAGAAGTGTAAGATAAGTTGTTGAAGATTAATATACTAATGTGACAGCTGCCTGACTCACTGTGGATTAAATTGAGGACCTCCAGAGCTAAAAATACGAAGTAAAGAGCCTAGACTTTCTAGCATGGATTGATAATAGACATATCCACCATGAAAATACATAGCATGGAGATATGTTGGGGAGTGAAAAGCTGCCACCTAAAAATCATTTAAAACCATGGTGACCATAGACTCCCATACTGCAACACAGCAGCTCAGTGAGAAGAGGAAATAAGGAGCTATAATGAAAAATGTAGCCTGGTTCTGGAGTCTGAGGAAGGGGAATGCAGATGGCATCAGAACCACAGGTTTTTGAGCTGCCCAAGAGCATTTCAGAGGCAATTTTTTTTTCCCTAAAATTTCTTCTTTTTTTTCTCTGACTACTTGATTTCCTGTGAAAAATTAGATGAAAAATTTTTGGTTTTATTAATATTTTCCAGGAGAAATACTTTCCCTGAAATAGTTTTCTGTTCACTTCAGGGAGAACATATTTTATATGGTCTCCCTGAAAAAGCTGTCCCATGTTTAAATATGCCTGTATGAAAATATGAGGAATGTACTTATCTCAATTGTTATATATATAGATAAACCTAACACTGAACTGGAGTTGCTAATCTCGTTTCTAAGCAAAGTTGTCTTTTCTCTCCTTTCTGGAGGCCTCAAAAATATACTGTTTTATGTTCTAGGTCTGACTGTCTTTAAGGGTAGGGAATACTTTATAGAGAGTCTCATCATTTCACTCCATGAGACTTAGGTAATTCATAGGGCTATGTAAATAGCTCTTGAAATTTAGCCCATGCGAGATATTTAACTCTAATACCTTTCTGTCTTTGTTATCTCTGAACTGTAATTTATGTCCTTCAAAGAGTTGTCTGTTTTTAAAGATAGGCTTCCACTTTTGTTTTGATGCAATGAAGTCTTGCAAAGAAAGCACACAATATTCTCTCTTGTAGTCTTCATTGTCAGCTTTCTTTATTTTGCAATTTCTTGCTAAATTTTTCCAGACCTCAAAATCCTGATAAGAACACCAGGAGTAACCAAGAGAAAGTTCAAAGTAGAGAAGACGAGAAGAAACTCCCTGATTAGCAAGAAACATAAGAATTAAATGGCCAATATTACGACAGATCTACAATACATGTCCAGTTAAAAAAAACAACCAACCAAACAAAAACCAGTCAGAAATGTTTATACAGTGGTATAACAGATCTGTAATTATATTTGTCCTAAAGCATTATTTATAAACATATTCACAGAAGGTATTTTGTGAACATGCTCAGGGATTCTTCTGGTTGAAAGACGGTGTATAAATATAAAATCATTCTCATGCAACTATGACCACATTATGTACTGTATGTTGGGTGACTGGATAAACTGAAAACATTATGGACCATAGAGTCTGCTGTTAAACATAAATTAATGAACAAACGTGCTAATGACCAAATGACATATTAAACACATTATGAAGCAGAATTTGTAGTAGAAAACAAATGATTATTTGCAGGTGACCTAGGTTTTGTACTTTGAAAGCGGAATCTTAAAGTAAAGCAAGTGCATATTAATTCCTTTCCTTGTACTGAAGTTAATTAATTTTTGCTTTCCACAGTGTTGAAGGAAGAACCCAAGATTAGCTTTCAGAGTGTTACATGAATAAGTAAAATTAATGTGATATCTGTATCTGGAGAGTGCATTTTTACATGAGAGGAAAAATTACTTTTGTGTCACTTTCAAATCTTAAATAGCCTCTGTCAGGAGAATAAAATATCCATTAAAAAGATATTTTTAATGCTTATCAGAGATGTTTCTGTGCCAAATACACACTATTCTGTGAAGTACAGTGGTGTGCTGGTACTCCTTTGATCTTAATATCCTTCATCCTGGTCTGCTGCCAAGGATCATTCACTCTTTGCACACATCAGTTGGGACAGGAAAAAAATGAATGAAACTGAACTCTTGAGCTGAATTCACGTCTCACTTCCCCTATTTCTCTGTCTGTCTGACTCTGATGTCTTCAGGGAAGCTATTTCTCATTTATTCTGGTACTGACTACAGTTGTGCCTTCAACACAGACAGATGGCATCTTCTTTGCTCAGTCAAATAAAAAAGTATCCTGCTTTAAGCTTGTAGCTGGCCCTGTTATGACTTTTCTGAGGAAGGACAGTCTGTGGCACAAATACACTACAAAGTGTAATGCAGAGTTACTGAGCTAACTCTGCCTGCTTCAGTATGTGATCACCTCAGCATGGCACTGTTAGTTCAGGTGCCAGTACTATTAGTTCAGGTGCAGCAATGTGCTAACATGGCTCTGCTGCTTCCAACATCCACATACTTTTCCCTGCAAAGCCTTGCCATGACTTGCTTGGCTCTATTGTGTGTGGCAGTATAAAGACTTGCAGAGGTGTCCTGTCTACACCATGACTCCTCTTAGATACCCATATTCCTATTTATGTCAACCTCTTTATTGGATTTAACCTTCACACCCCTGAAGGGGGTAGGAAATATTCCTGTCTCCATTTCCATGACTGAAGATGAAGAAATGTGTGACAACCAGATACTGTAGAAGGACAAAGGCTTACTCTTATCCATGCCAATCACAGGGACCACTGCTCTGACCACCGACCCTTCCTCCTTCCTTAATTCAGTGTTTGGGTGGTTGTTTTATTCTTCTGACTAGAAGTCTATAGCAGGGATTTCACTGTGGATGTAAACATGATGAAATTGATCATATTCATCGCTTACCGACATTGGCTGTCAAACACAGCTGTCTCAAATAACTTAGGTGGTGAATGGACATCCAGTACAAGTTTCTGTCTTGAAGAGTTCATCATCCCAATAGACCAGGAGGAATAAGGATTTACCTAAAGCAGCAGACTAATCTGTGGTATGCTGGGGTTTGAATTTGCACTGTACTAGCTGCCCCCCCTGCATGGCTTTGTGAGAGGTCCGTGCCCCTGTTCAAGGTAGCTTACGCCAAGGGAAGTCACGTTGTGTCTGTTGTGTACTATGGCCCGATTGCTGCCCATCGAACTACAGACGTCTAATACTGACGTAGGGGCTGGCCTGTGGCCCTGCAGCCAGGACACCAAGAGAAGCTCTCTCAACCAGCACAATGCAATGGCTGTGTCCGTACTGCCTACCTGGCTACTGCAAAGTGCATTGCAGCTTAGAGGGAAATAATAGCCAAACACTGGTTTCTCATGCTTACACTCTGGCAAGCATGAAGTGTGCAGAAGTTTACAGCACTTTGGGAAAGAAATAACTTAGAATTCACCTGAAAACACAATGCAGAGATGCCTGAAGACACGTTCAAGCCTTCAGAGAGTCGTTCCCTCAT
This sequence comes from Tetrax tetrax, assembly GCA_009806455.1. Lineage (NCBI taxonomy): Eukaryota > Metazoa > Chordata > Aves > Otidiformes > Otididae > Tetrax > Tetrax tetrax. The sequence goes on along the minus strand of WHYT01015492.1, from coordinate 561,116 downwards.
GCAATTGAATTTTAAAACAGTACTGTAATATCAGATATCATAAAGCTTGAAGTTGTCTGAAAGTAAATGCATGATGTTTCCCTAGACAAGACTAATATTTCTGAGTGATTTTTTTTCCCTATTTATTCTGATTTTTACTATGCTTTTAAGGTGGTTTTAAAAATTCTTTACTGTAGCATGAGTCTGGATCTGGCCATATATATCTTCCGTTGATTTATAATTTTTCTACATGCTGTTTTTATGTAGAGTTTGATATGACGATCCTGTGATTCTATACTTTGCCCTAAAGCGTTGCCATCAAAGAAAAGATATCAATGGGCCCAGTTCAGCAAGTGTTTCACACATATAGTTCTTGACAGCCTGAACTTTCATTTTTGCCCTAAAGCAGCATAAACGTGCCTTAGACTGGGATTGATTAGGATTAGTTATATCCATTTGGAGGCATTTTTATACTGCAGGAGTGGTGGGAGAGCCCTAACTGTAAATTGAGGCCTTTTCAGTCAAAATTGCTTTGAATCACTGCATTCATGTAATAATGGCAATATGCTCTCTTGATACATTGCAAATGTTCCATGCCTGCAACACCTATGACAGGGCTCACGGTTGTAATCCTTGCGGAACCAGGTATAGCGGTGAATGCCAGAAATTCCTGCAGTAGTTTTTCAAAGGGTACATATATTTCTGCATATGTGTCTGTGTGCGTCAGTTTTTGGTATTGAAACCTCGTGGCACGCAATACTCACACAGGTGGCTCCTATTCCTGTCATGAATAATGAAAGCATAACCTCTTCTTGCAGTAAGAGAGGTTACACAGGGCTACAGTGAGGTGATAGTGGATAGCTATCCTGGAGCAGCACGCTTGTGTAAGTTATCCACTGCAGATAGCAGATGTGAACGACCCATTACCTACTTTTGGAATTTTTTTATATGTTGGAGTTTTTTTCATTTTCCTTTTGACAGACTTCTTCCAAAAATCCTCAGTCTGTTTTGAATTTCTAATGATCTTTTTCATTCTCATGCAAGACGAACAAATTTTGAATACCTTTTGATTTATGTATTAATATCCCATCAGAGGAAGCATTTCTGATGCAATACAACATAAGAAAGTAACACAAGACAAATGTTCTGCTTCTGCACCAAATGGGTCTAGTTTTCCAGGTTCTTGCTCCTCAAGTTGGTGACTAGGCAAGTACAAAGCAAGCGTAAGTATCCACCACTATGGTAGGTGATGGACAAGAGAGTGATGCTTTACTTTAACATGCTTTTATTCTACCCAGTATATTAGAGTGATCTTAAAACAAATGTAATTTCAAGTCCTTTACATTGCCAGGCAGTAAGTAAGAACAAAAACTCTGAGATTTGAACTCGTATGGCAGAGGTGTCAATCATTACTCCAGAGCTATGTGAGCAGAGGCAGTGCATTCCAACAATGGGGCGTGAGAGATTTGCCATTTGCACATATATCTTCTGTGGGTGCAGTCTGAAAGCAGCAGAAAATGTTCCACTTGCCATACCTGCAAGCTAGAACTTGATGACACAAGGATGCTCAGGAGAGACAGTGCGAATTAGTTGTTAAAGTGGATTAGTTAAGGATAATTACAAGGTTTCAGGAACCCATTCAAAAGGAAAGGAGCTCAATTATATTTATTTTACTTTGCTTCTTAAAAGAACACAAGCTACCAAAGTTTCAGTTTGTGCATGCACTTAAGACATTGCAAATGTGAAGTAAGATGTATTAATTTAAACCACTGTTACTGTGAAAGAAGCTAATGTGTTTCATGTCACACTCACCGCAGAGTTTAAAGAATCCAGCCGTTACCACGTTTTGGCTGATGGGCAGAGTGGCTTGGTGTAGTGCACTGTGTGTTGGAACCACGAAACAGCCTTCCGCTAACAGTGACTTCCACTTTTAAGAATAGTTTTAAATTTCGATGAAAAAGAGTAAGTGAAAACAAAACAAAAGAAAAAATAAAGCCCAATTGCCTGAAAACTCCTGGACCAGACGAAATGAAAACTGATTCCTACATATGTGCTGTTCCATGACACATCTAAGCAAAATACAGTGGAACAAAACCTCTTTGAAGCTCTTTATGTGTTCAGTGTTTGCTGAAGTGTTTTGCTTTGCACCTGCATTTCTGAAATAAGATGTATTTTGAAGAGGGGCAGGGTTGATTTTGGAAGGTGAGATGGCTCACTTTGTTGTGTGGGTCAAGTGCAACAGCAGCACACCACAGATGTCTGCCACATGTTGCACACATTTTAACACTCAGTAGCAAACGTTATTATTATATGAGAGCAAGAAGAATAAGGTTCATTTTGTGAAAGCAGGTGAAGTAAACCCCACTGAGATGTATGTCATATGGAATGCATAATGGATGATGGTCCAAATGCATCCAAAAAAGAAACGTGCTTTGCGTGCAACTGAGATAGGGAAGCTTGTGGTAAATTCTGCCCTTTGTCTATGAGGCTTTGGCTCTGGGCAAGGATTCTTGTCATGCATTTCTGCCAAATATGTTAGTATTTAACCCATACATATTACCATATATGGGTATCTACTTAAGCATTTCTGTGTTTACCATGTGTGTATTTTTTTCCTTTTCATTCTCGTAGAACTGCTTAGTTAAAAATTCAGTGGGCCTAATGATTGTTGAGTTTTCATTAGCTTAAGAGAAAACACACACTTTTGCTTTAGAGTAAGTAAAACACATGGAGGAGAAAAAGAAAGAACAAATGGAAATTCTCAACAAGAGAACACTGCAACCGAATTCTGCCCTCAAAAATGTTCTCAGCTACCAGAACCATTACGGTGGCAGTTGGATGGTAACTGCACAAGACGGATTTTTATCCAGTGGGAGATATGGTTCCATTTCACAATGTCCATTTCAAACGGAAACTGCAGTTCAAGACAAAAGAACTAAAGATGTTGTCTGTTTGGCCAGGTCTAACTTTCCCTGGAATCTTCTTCCAGTGTAATTGTTATAAATGGTAGCGTTACCATCTGCAGCAGTTAGTAGACACAGGTCCCTCTTATGAGATGGAGTTTCAATTCTTAATAAGTCTGACTGAATTCAGATGAGAGGGGTCAGGAAATAAACCAGGCTTTTACTAGAATGCTAATGCGTCAAGTCAGGCTGCTTATTTAGGTGCCTAAATATGGATTTACAGCCTAATGTTTGTGTTTTACATTAGATTTGCATGAGTAACATCTGAAACCTTATATTCTTGGCCTGAACAAATAAGTAATGTTTCTTTAAGGAAAAAAATAAACAAAGCCAAAAAAGCTAAAAAACCCTAGAGCCTTCATTAGGTTTTGTGCTAACCAACATTCCTATGTTTTATATTCAAACCAACATATTAACATGAAACAATCATTCCAGATGGAAGAAAATATCACTTCTAGGGTCAGGAAAGGGGTACATAAAATTCTGGCAAATTAGAAGAAGAAATCTACAGGGGCTAAAAAGCTCATTAATAT
>WHYT01015492.1:544249-557621 GCA_009806455.1 Tetrax tetrax | reverse complement strand
TTATATTTTTTTTTTTTTTTTTTTTTTTTTTTTTTGTTGAGAAACAACAGGAACAAAAAACCCCCAACCATTGAAAATTTCAGTTTTGCCTTGGGGACAGAATTTCAAGAGACTACAGTTTATGCCATGCTTTAGCTAATCTACCTAAATACAGCATCTGTAACTCCTTTATGTGGTATTTAGTATTTTGACAAGAAAATTTTACTGGTTTTCTGTCACAAAACATTACCAGACTATGCTAGTACAAGCTCTAAATTTGAGTTTTAAAAGTAGAATCAGATGTTTCCTGATTTTCAATATTTAGCTTGATAATATCAGCAAACAAGTCTCATCTTCTTTTGCTGTCCTTCCCTCTTGCTACAGGTTTGATTGTTTGCAGCCTCAGCAGGCACGTCAAAGGGCACCAACTCATAGAACGAGAGAGAACATTTTTTAACTGTCTTCAACTACAACTTCTAAATCTTGGCACCTTTTGCTGAGATCCAGATATCTCCAGGATGAGAAGTATCTCCAGGGGGAGAAGTGAAACTCATTTTACATGAGAACTGATATGAACGTGAAGCAAGAGTTGAAGTCTCAGCACAAAGCTACAAAGTCAAGCATGTTACAGTGGTACTGTATGAATTTCACCAACTGAATGCCCCTGTCCAGGACCTGCAGGCATTTGAGGGTACTATTTGACAGGTAACCCTTCCATTTTGTACCTGCCGAAGCAAAATGTGATTTACAACTGGCTCAGGACGGGCCTCTGAGATACAAACATCTTATCGGAGGAAGTACTTACATATAAACTACTACTTCTACTTTCCTTCTGTTCCTTCTGTATCTCTCTTACCTACATATACAACATTTGTGCGTGTGTTACTCGTACACTACATACAACTGGTGATTACTTCAAGATGTTGGACCAACAGAAGCTCAGCAAAGAGTGAGGCAATTCTTTCAGCCAGGAACCTGAAACATTTCTGAAATGTTTCCTAAACATTAACAGGAACCAGGAGGTATTTTGATAGACTTATAAATTTAAACTCATTTATAACAAATACTGAATTTATTGGTTTATTATGCCAGCAGGAGTTACATATTGTATTATAAAATCAAAGGCCAACATAGTTCAGATATCTTCAGCTATAATTAAGACTTCCATGTATTTTACAAGATTCGAGAGAGAGGAGTACTATAAAATCCTTAGACCTTATTCATTAAAAAAGCTGCTTATATAATAAATTCACATTTTTTCAATGTGTTTTACGGGCATCCTGGAATATCTGAATTCTATACATATTGGACACTTGCAGCTATATTTATAACGTTTATGGCTGCTAAAATGTAGGTCTGTTTTTGTACTTGTTATTATTTATTATGTGTATCACAGTAGCACCCGAACTGTATGCACATTTAATGTCACTCACGTCAGTCCTCATGCCGGCAGCAAGATCTCTCCTGGATTTGTAGCATTTGGAGCATACAGAGCATTGGTGCTCTGGTCTGTGTACAATGGTGGGAGGAAGTCTGAAGTAAACCAGGAGTTTCTCAAACTGAGTTTGTTTGAGGACTGCCCGCAGGAGCAGCATAGCAGCAGCTTCTGGTCTCCTGGCTTCTGACCTCCATGTCCTCTTTACGTTCCCCAAATGAGGACTCCAGTCCCATGCCTCTACCTGGGTGATCTTTCTGTCAAGCCTGTTTAAGCCTCTAGCCCACATATATTCATATATTCCTTATTCTGCCACACACCTGTGCTAATGTTGGTCTGAGAAGAGCAGTTCTTCTCACAGACTTCAAGATGGTGCATCAGTGGCAGCAGTTTCAGAGTCACCTGCAGTTTTTTTTCACAGGCAAGGCAGCAACAGTCACAGCTCCTTGCTTTGCAGGGTTACACTTTCTCATTGAATTGGTGAGGCACTTATAACACTATCTTGATAAGATATTATATATGGGAAGAACTGGATGCTAGCACTGGCAAAACAGTTGTAAAGGTCCATATATTGTGATTTATGAGATTATTGTATGAATAGTTTAGTTATAATTAGCATCATTACCGCTATTAGAGCAAATGGTCTCTGAGGTGCTGACTAAGATCCTAATTTTGCAAGATTTCTGTGGCATTAGCATCCCAAACTTGTCTGGTACTCCACTAATGTTATGGGACTATACCCATGTATTTGGTAAAAAGGCATCTGAAGTAGAAGATGGGTGGGAAAGTATGTTCAGAAAGTCACCTACCTCATGTCCAGGCAAGCCTAGAGATTTTCTAATCCATTACACCACTTAGTGGTTTTCTTCTTTTAAACTGAGTGGAGCCATCTCCACAGCTTAAAGGGATCTGCTCAGTTGAGAGGGTGGCCTCCAGTAATGCCTGGGAAGTGCCTGTAGATTTGCTGCCTGTATCTGCAATTAATTTGTTCTGGAGGAGCGTCTTCTTAAAATAACTTGTAGGCATTCCCACAGGAACTTCAGCTTGAAAATAAGTGAAGGATTGGGCAGAATCAGATTCAGAGTTCTGCTTTGTTCACATTTGTGATCAGTTTTTTGATGCAGAATAATGTAGTGCACAGTTTTACTACAGAATTTTTCTTGAACAATCAGCCTTAGTGCTGAATATCTAAAGTAAGATGATGCAAAGAGCAAACTACTGCATAGTTCACTATGATGGGGGAAGATTTATTTATCCAGAGAGATTCAAGTGGGCATTTAGATACCACCAGTGTGGCAGATCAATTAGCACGGGAAAGTGCTGCTGATTCTACTTTCCAAGAGATCTAGTGCATTAACAGAACACCATGGGCTGGAAAAAATTAAAATCTACAAATGGAAAGTTGAAATATACTGAAATCTAACCAGGGAGTCAGAGGAACATGTCTCCTGGAATGGCTCCTGTGTTGGCAGAAGTGACTGGGCAGTGATCCCAGAGCGTATTAATCTCTAGTCATGAAGCTAGCACAGGAAGGTCATTTAGTTATTAAGAAAATAAAACAGGTTTTATAAACTGAAGTTTGGTGGTCATGAAAGAATTACAGTCCTACTAGTTTTGCTCAGGACTGTCTACTGCCTATGGTTAGGGCAGCAGAACTGCCTACTACAGGGCTAGGGATTGTCCTTTACAGCATGGTTTGCAACCACACAGTTTGCCTTTCTTCCTTCTCCCAAACAAGCTAGACCCCAAATGTTGCCAAGATTCATGTCTGAGAACGGCACCTGGCGGGAGCTACAGCCATGACAGAGGATGTTAACAGTTCAACACTACAGGCAATTGTTGTTCAATGCTTTAGCTAGCACCTTCTCCCTATTCTATTTGCTAGTGCAGACATTCCCCATGGATCTTACAACGGGTCTCTGCACAAGGTATCCTATGGATGTTCCTCAGCCTCCAGGAGCATCCTAGGACAGGATCACTAGAGAGGAAAGCTGGAATCTCAGTAAGCAAAAGAAAGGGTAAGATACAAGATTGAGATACTTCTCACCAAATGTTAGCATTAGTGTGTTAGATGACTATGTTTAAATTACTTACCCTAGGTTTTGTTTATGGATAGAAATAAGAACTCTCACAGGCAAACCACCTCAACCCTAGCAAGATATTTGGGTTAGGTCAGATGAACAACCCTTTAGAGATGCTTGCTTCTCTCCACTGACTAAGAAGAGAGCCTGCAATGACACAGGCTCAACACATCCAGCTTTCAGACCATGAGATAATTCACACCAGAGGGTGCCTCAGAAGGTCTCTAGTCCAGCCTCCTCACAGCAGGGTAAGCTATGAGGTCAGACCAGGCTGCTCAGGTCTTTATCCAGTCAGGTCTGGAAAATCTCTGGGCATGCAGAGAGAATGCAGACTGCACAACTTCTCTGGGCAACCTGTTCCAAAACCTAGCTGTCATTATAATGAAAAGGTTTTCCCCTGTATAAAGTCAAAACTTCTGTTTCAATTTATGTAATTTGTCAGTATGGCAACCTGTGCCACGCTCCATCATGGAAAACCTGCCTTCTATCTCTCTCCTAATCTTTTAGTAGGCACTGGCAGGTTGCTGTCAGGTCCTGAAGCTGTCTTTTCTCTAGGCTGAACAGGATGAGCTTCTCCAACTTCTTAGAGGACAAGTCCTCCAATGGGGAGTCCAAAACTGCATAAAATATCTAGATACGGTCTAATAAGTGCTGAGTAAAGGAGAAAGTAGCTTTCAGTGATCTCTTGGCTGTGCTCCTGTTCATGCAACCCAGAGTGCTGCCAGGGTGCACCACTGGATCATGACCAGCTTCTGCCCACCGGGAGCCCAGGGCCTTTTCATCACAGCTGCTTCCCAGCCAGGCGGTGTCCAGCCTATACCTTTGAAAGAGGTTAACGTGTAAACTAAAGGATTAATCCACCAGAAGTACTTCCAGGAGGTATCTCAAACCCTGTGGTAAATCTCACTCTTCAGATTCCAGCTGTAGTTTAAATGCTTTTGATAGCAAATGTATAGGTGGCAACAGTCAGAGAAGTTTCTGGATGAGAAGAGGATATAAATGTATATCCTGATGAATTAGATAAAACATGATATTTAAGGTAAGCCTTTGTGTTTAATGCTTCCCAACTAACAAGCTTAAGCAATTTCCAGGTCAAATGTGCTGTTTAGGATTTCTCTACTCCACTTGTTAGTTCTTCCTGGAGACTAGGTTATATTATACAAGATGGAAGTCCCTAACTGAAGGCTGTGAATTCCTCATGGCAGTAACATCTACTGCTTGGTCCCCTCTGACATACAGCAGATTCATTGCAGCAGCAAGGGGGCACAGTAGTGATTTCCACATGAGGCTGAAGCTTGCAGATGGCCTCATCAACATGTACTGTTGCCTAGAGAAGTCTGAAATCATGCCTGAATTGCTCTTCAGTGCTCCTATACTCTTGTGTCTACATCTCTCTGTACTCTCTGCACAATTAGGAAGATGTAAGGATCAGGTCTGTGAAGATCAGGATCAGACATGTACAGAGAAGGGTCACAAAAATGATCAGAGGACTGGAGCACCTCTCCTATGAGCGCAGGCTGAGACAGTTGGGGTTGTTCAGCCTGGAGAAGAGAAGGCTTCTGGGAGACCTTATTACAGCTTTCACTGCTTAAAGGGGGCTTATGAGAAAACTGGAGAGGGACTCTGAACAAGGACATGTAGTGATAGGACAAGTGGTAATGACATAGAATCTATGATTCTATGATTCTATGACTTTAAATTGAAAGAGATTAGACATAATGAAGAAATTCTTTACTGTGCGGGTGGTGAGGCACTGGCACAGGTTGCCCAGAGAAGCTGTGGATGACCCATCCCTGGAAGTGCTGAAGGCCAGGTTGGACGGGGCTTTGAGCGACCTGGTCTAGTGGAAGGTGTCTCTGCTCATGGCAGAGTGGTTGAAACTAGGTGATCTTTAAGGTCCTTTCCAACCCAAACCATTCTATGACTCTGAGTGATATGCTTTTGCATGGGAAGACAGAAATGAGAAGACCTTCAAATATTTGAGGCATTCCTGGGCCAGTGGCTGAGAAAGGACAGGAAGGTTTCTCACTTCCAACACACTAAAAAGCACATTTAGACTCATGCAAATCAAGACAACCTTGAGAATTGCTAGGAGGCACCAGTGGGTGCTCTAGAACTGCTCTCAGAGCTGTGGAGGCAGCATCCACAACCATCTGCACTGCCTGCTGCAGCAGGGAGCAATGCCTCACCCAGACATCCACTTGTGCGCTGGCTCTCCAGGACTGGCTCCCTCTGCACCAGACTGACTGACCTCCCAGCATATCACACGTGACACTGCCGTTCCTCCAGACATTATGTACGATCCCTTAGCCTTATGATGTAGTTATGATTGTGTGTGTTTGTTTCTTCCTAGTTCAGACCGAACAATTTTAGGGTTGTGCTGCAGCCCTTCAGCAAGGTGCCTTTGCAGCATTGAACTAAAAGTACGTGCTGCACACCTGAGGTGTGAATGGCGGCTGGTGGTTGTGTTTGAGGACAATGCTGAACAATGCCAGGGAGCAGAAGGAACAGTGTTGTTTTCAGTGCCAGCTGGAAAAAGATTTTTGGCACAAGCTAATTTGTGAACTGTCCCTGGGCACTGGGGAGTGTGAGCTGGCAGAAGCCCTAGTACACCTGCGTTCACTCATTGTCCTTCTTTATTTAGCAGTGTAGGCACAAGCTAATATCATGCCTCTACAGTAAGTGAACCAGTGCCAAAAAGGAGACTGAAAGACAACCGTGTAACTTAAATTGTTGGAAAGGTCTCTGTGGTGCTTTTGGCTCAGGTGAGTACTGTACCTACTTTGAAGGGTGCCCTCAAATTGCCAAGCTGCACCCCAAAAGCCAGGGTAGGGTAGGGGCATCCTGGATGCAAGGAATGCTGCCTCTCTCCTCTGTCCTTGCCTCACACTCACACATCAGAGAGAGAGTTGAAAAAAGAGATGAGAAAGGAAAAAAAAAGATTATTTTCACTAGATTCATGTTTTAATTTGCTTCATATTTTAGGAGCCATCAGACAAAAGGGCAAGAGAGGAAGCTACAAATCCTTTTCAAAAGGCAGAGAAAAGAAATGAACAGCAACAATAAAAAAAACCCCAAAAGGTAATTTTGAAATAAATCCTTAACTTCTAAGCTGGAGAGCCAGGCCTTGAATATTGTTAATGAACCGTTAGCCCTGCCTTAATCACAACATCTCTTTCTTTTGTTCTCACACCCCACTGCTTTTTCGCAGCCGGAGACACTTGGGTTTTCAGAAGTGACAGTGCTCCTCATGAGCATGGTTCATGCTGGTTGTAATGGACACATCTGTGCTTGCAGTGTTTGTCCGTCATATCCACTGTTTGCTTTTAGCAGCACGATGAGGAGCGCGGGGCAGCCTGTGTGTGTGTGCATGTGTGGGAGCAGCAGCGAGAATGCAGAGACCACTTAAAACCCTGCTAGGCCGCTCTGTTTCTCAATACTGTATTTATTGCAACTCACTTTGTAGTCAGATGAATGGAGTATTTTTTTTTTTAAAAGGAATTTTACTCGCAATTGTTTTTACTACAACATAAATTTGCTGACTCTTTATTAGACAGTAAGGACTCAGGCAACCCTTTGTGAGACTTGATCTTCTATTGAAAGAAGTAGGCCTGGAAGTAGGCCTTTCAGCCGACTAACAAGCTTGCAGGCAGAATTTCCCCTTATAAAGTCACAGCACTGGTTTGCTCTGCACAAGCCTTCCTCCACCACCGCTCCTCAAATCGGTTCCCCTCGGTGGTGTCAGTGCTGGTGGATGACACAGGGCCGGAGCACAGGGCACTCGCGTGCCATTGCTGTTAAATTGTTAACATGGTCTGGCACGGTTTTGGTCCCGGCTGGCGAGCAGGCTCCTGTGCGATGCCTGGCAAGGCCTGGGGAGCTGCCCGAGCCGTCTGTTACTGTTGGTTTAGGCTCTGAGTCTGCAATGAAGGTCGCATAAGTGCAATAGGCAGCTTTGGGTTATTTCTCATCCATGTGAGACTGTGTTTCTACCCCATTGACTCTTCGTAACATTGAGGAAGGCGAGGGGAAACCCTGCAGTACTCTTCATAAGTCAGACTGCTTGTTCTTGCAACTACAGAAAAAAATAACTGCACACTCCCATTTAGGGATGGGCTAAGGAAACCTGTGGTTTTGCTCTCCTTGATAGGTTTTTTTTTACTTCCACATTTCTTAAATCATTTTACTGTTCTCATACTTTATTCCGAATTTGCATATCAGGATGTGCATTTCATGCTGGGTTTTTTTTTTCTTCAGGTTAATCCTTTAAATTAGTGTGTAAGACACAAGGTAATGAAAAGTTAGGCCTAAAGCATGGTTGCATTTAATTTGTCCTCTTATATGCTCTCCTACCATCATTCATTTAATCTGCTTTTATGTCCACTTTTGTATATTGTGTCCTAAAAATCCCTTTAAAGCATTTCCAGGATGCTTATTAGTCAAAATGGATCTTGTGAAGCTAATGGCTCTAAATACCAAATTAATTTCCCTATTGGGTGGATATTATTGGGTTAGTAGTATGCTGGTTTGAAATAACCAATATTTCAAACACAAACTGTTTCTTATGTATTTATTTTCTATTTCATTGAGCCAAACAAGGATAATGTGAAGCAACAATACAAATTAATGTTAAAAAGATTCATAATTTACTTTTCCTTAGTGATACTGATAGCTGGAAGAGCAATGGCAAATACAATTAAAGTTGCATAACTCTTCCATTCTATCCTCTTTTTAATTCTCTCATAGTTTTCCTAATTGATTGCTATCCATTCCCAACGTTTGTATTCATAGTTTCTGTCTGAAAGTGATTTTTTTGGTGGAAATCTATGTAAAAAATGTTCCAGCAATTCTTGAGAATAACAAAACTACAAAACAAAACACAACTCAAAACAATCCCACAAACCCACTATTTTTTCCCATAAAAAGAATAACTAAAAAAGTCTGTCTTTTATGAACAGCTTTCTTTAAAATAGCTGCAGGAGGAGGATAAACAGCCAAATGCTTTGCTGGTATAAATGGGAAAATATCCATAGGAAAACTGGGACTTGTGGTCATTTTCACGTACAGGAAATTTGGCACAAAACTTGCAATGGAAATAGCCTCTTTTGAGAGGAAATGATTTGGTACGTATTGGCTGTGTTTTGGCCAGAATGAGAACCTTTGGAAACTAGGCTCTGTTCAAATGGGGTGGATTTCTTGTATATAGCTATGAGCTGTCACTCAGTGAACAGGTGATCTAACTGTGTGGTGAGTAAGAAACATTTGGGAAATTTGTGTGGGTTAAACTAAAATTTTACCTTCACAAAACTCATAAAACAAGCAAGGCTTTGACTCCCAGACTATTCAATATTAAGACTCACTTCTCAAAAGAATGGATGGCTGCATCGGTGTGGATCACATTTTAGATCTTTTTTAAGAGTTTAATTACTGCATAGATTTTGCACCTACTCTAAATTAAGAACAGAAATTTAGCTTATATCATGATTTAATGTTTTTATTTTATACTTACAGATATAAATTACTGCAGTTTTGGCTTTATACCTATCTTAATCCCAAACACTACTTTTGAGACAAGATCCACATGAAATCTCAACTTTCTTATGTCTGATAGTTCATTATGTAAGATCATAACACATTTTATTCACCACCACTAATAAAATTTCCAACTTCTACTACCTTTTTCTGCTTTACATCTGGACATTTATTGACATCTGGGTTCAATTTGACTGAATATATAACTGTAAATACAGTGCAAATAATCAGTCTCTTTTTGAAAGGAATGTAAGCAAGGGGGCCAAATTGTTTGATTTTGCCTGAGATACATTCTCAGCATCACTTATTTTAGAAGAACTATTCCTATCTTCATGCTTCTATCATTAGGCACAATTGCACTGGTTGTCTGTAGAAGGAAAAGAGCAGGCTTAATCCTGAAAGCAGATTGTAGGCTTTACTAATCACCTGTCAGCTAAGGACTAGCACAGTAAAGACAAAATTTGTAAGAGAAGCTGAGCAGTGCCTCAAAGAAATCTGTCACTGCTATGAATTCTGACCCATCAATTTTATTGATGGTGAAATCCTTTACATCTGATTTTAAACATCCAAAAGTTAAACATCTAGTGTAAACTAGTTACTGAGGTTTGTTCTGTAGGCAGTGGAGAAATAGATATTAGTCCTTTTGGATGGTGGTGCATCCTAGCTTTACGTGATGGTGGTGATACCAGATAAACTGTCCTCTGAAGGTGCTTTTCTCATTCTATGAGACCTGGAGAGATCTTCCTGGAACCCTGCAGGCACCTCACTCTTAAACTGCTAAAGTCAGGTGAGACAAATCCCAGAGCAATTTCTCTACCATCAGTAACAGTCAGACGTTACCTATTGCTCAAATTCAGCAGTTTATTAAATGATCCATTTTCAATTTGGCTATGACACTTAACAGAAGTGTTCCTGGAATGGCAGAGGTGAGGGGTGAGGAAGCTGTATGCACTTCACACACCTAGGAGCAAATTCTGTGAATACTGAGTCTCAGAGAAACTTTCTTCTTGTTTCTGCCTCATTCCTGGTGGAAATTGCTGAATTCTGGGGTGTCCTGTTAGTGCTATTTATCGTGTAAATGAAAGTACTCTAGTTGGCACACCTATTGTACTGTGATGTTCCTGGGGGGGAATAGTCACCATCACTTATAAACACCTTTAATTTCCTCATGGCTGTAAACCAGAGGTTGTTTCATGATATTTTATAACTTGAGGAATATCATTTTAGAAAACCTGTTCGGTTTTATCTTTGTTCTCACATTCACTCCCTTAGCCAGTGCTAGATCAGTTGAAAACTATGTTTTTGCTTCTAACACTGGAATTAATATTTTCAACTGGTGTGAATATGTTTAATCCAGGACAAGATCTTTTTTTTTTTTCTAGCCAATTTTCATTTTCTCTTGAGTGTGCAGCGTGCTATATATGAAAACAGAAAGCGTTCTGAATTGGTAAGCACACATGTAAAAGGAAGGTGTAAAACAGAAACCGTTTCATGGCTCTGAAACCAGTGATCACAACAGAGACCACCCCACAACAAGTAAGAAATTAGAAATGTTGAGGGCTGTTGAAGACCAAATTTTCACAGCAGATCGGCACAAAGTTATTTAGCACAGATGTTTCTGTAATTGTGATACACTGGGAAAATTCTCAGTGTTCAAATTTCAATGGCTCCCAGACTCACATTTCCACCTGTGTGTTGTGGTGGTCTAGTCTTAATACACTGGCCTGTAATGTGAACCATGTGGTAACATGTGTCTGGCTCAAAAACCTGTTAAAACCCCTGCCTTCCCCCAGTGTTCTCCTCACATCTTTAGGCTTGTTTCCTCATTTCTATTTTTATGTTTAAAGGATTTACAAAATGGAGAAAATAAAGACACCAGGAAGCTCATGGGACTGGAGGTGTGGGAGGGAGCAGTTTCAGACACTTCCAATTTGGTAGTGATCAAAAGTTGTTAGCTGCTCTGTGCAGTGCATGCAAAGGCCTTTGAAAAGTAATGCTGTGGTGCTTGTTACAGCTGGCCAACCTATTTGTGGGGGAAAAAACATTATTTGATGCATTGCATCTTTTCTTTGAGTTAAGATACTACTTTAAAAAATAAGTTGATCATGCAAATACATTTCAACCCATTAATTTTTCTTGTGAGCTAGTGAATTTGATGAACACTATCATGATGCCTACTAGCCCTGACACAGTCCTTGCCTAAGTAGATCTTGGTGTGTTTTCTGAGGAGTGCTCATTATATACGTGCTGTCAAAGTTTTGCTACTGAACTCATAAATGTGTGTGTGTGTGTGTGTCTGTGAGAACAGATGAGTCTCAACCTTATAACACAGGAAACGTGAACAAATATTTTGCTAACACTTTTATAAACATGTAGTAGCCTGCGGGTTCCAGAAATGCGTCAGTAACTTTTATTAAAGAAAATAAGTCTGTAAAAATATTGGTAGATAACAGAGCATAGTGTACCTGAATTCATCAAATATTCTATTGAAAAAAATGAGCAAAATACTTGTTCCCCTCAAAATCCTGGATAAAGAATTAGAAGTAAGTTGTATATTACTTAGATTTATATGTGTACTTTCACCTACTTCTTACTGTTTTGTGCAAGTACCTCCAAACTGATAGTATTCACAGCTAAAGCTTTTTGGAAATTTTCCCACAGCATGCTTTTGCACTGGAAAATTGCTGATTCACCAAAATCAACTTGTTTTACAGGAGGAGACAGTTTTTAGCAAAATTATTTTTAGAGGAAAAATAATCAACCCTATTCATTTTGTTATTTTCCAAATGAATAATTTCATTTTAAAAGTTATACTTATTTTTAAAGATATTTTGAGTTATAAAGCTTTGGTAGAAGATTATTCTGTGGAAGACACACTTAACTGCTCTCGAGTATAATTTCCCAGGAAATTTAATTTCATAGGAAGGTAATTTTAGGAACCTTTCTTTCTAGTAAGAAAGTAAATCTTGTTTCTAGACTACCTTTAGTTACAATATCTGATATTTAAGAAATACTGAAGTTAGATAAGGACTTCAAGCTAGTCAAGCACTAAAATTAGTTTTACAACGGAAACGTTCTTACACAGATAGAAAATATTTCAGTACAAGTACATGTATATAGGCTAAACTGTGTCCAACATAGAGACGGTCAGTTTTGCTATCTTAAAATGGCATGGTTTGAGCTTTTATATCAGTTAGAAATGGAGTGTCATGTGTGTCATCTAGAGCACCACTGGTCTGTCTAGAAAAAGCTTTGAGCAGATAGAGCTTAAAAAGCAGATTTTTTTTCAAAGGTATGTGAACAACATCTACTATCTTATTGGGTTCCTAAAAGTCATTTAGAATTTGGGACTGTTGCTTCTGGGAAAACGAACAGTGAGCTGAATTGAATATGGAAGTGAAGGCCCCAAAGACTGAAGCAGTCCCCTTTTCCTAGCTGTTGGCAATATTAAAATAACACTGAGGCAGAGATGGAAACCTGTACAGTTTTGTTTCTGAGAAGCAGGGCTGCCTCTTCGGATGCTTCCCACAGCCCACAGAAAATGGCTGAGCTTTTGGCAGCCCTCCTAGTCCTCACTGACCTTGGGCTAATGCTTCCCCACAGGGTCACCAAACAATAGATTGATCACTCTGAAAGTGCGAGTTTCTCAAGGGTTACACAAACAACCTCCAGTCATTAAAACTAACTATAAAAAAGTCCAATCCCTTTTTTTTTTTTTTTAAGTGGTTGAGTCACAATTTGATAATGGAAAAGTGGACAAATCACTTGAATAAACTCTTCTTAATAAATAATTTGTTTACTTCTAGTTAGCAGGCCTTGTAGATGATAACACAAATGGAGATGGATATGAATACCTTCTGTTTGTAGATATTGAAATAATTATTTTTTCACATTCCAATTAGAGCTGCCTCAAATTAACATTGCAGAATAAAGAAAAGCGAGTTGCTTCTGCAAATGTTTTAGTCTGATGTTGGTACCTCAGACTCATGGCTAAAGGAATGGCCTCGTCTGTACTATGAAACAGAATGAAGTGCTTTCTAGCTTAAGAAGGTAGATATTAAAACTGATCAAAATAGCGGTGATTTATATTGCATTTTTTTTTCTAAAATAAATACCTTGTTATTGAATTTAAATTTTTAGTTTTCCAGAATGTCAGAGCTTTGACTAGTTTTGCCAGTGTTCAAACAGAAGTAGATGTCACATTTTTAGAGACAGAATTTCTATCAAAACACAGACTTTCTAGAAATAATGATCTGAAATGTTTTAATTTAGAACAAAAATTTTTAAAAAAATAGTACTCTTATTTTTAATTAAAATCTGCTATTTTGACAAAAAAAAAAAAAAA
>WHYT01015492.1:392157-544229 GCA_009806455.1 Tetrax tetrax | reverse complement strand
CTAAAATCATAATATTTAAAAAGTAGAAATTACTCTTTTCTTTTCTTTTTTTTTTTCTTAAGAGCATTGCATGAAAAATAGTTAGTAAGATCTTATTTTTCTTTTTTTTTTCTTCCCCCCCTCCTTTCTTTTCATAATACAAAATCCAAGGTAAGTGTAAAGAGCTTTCGGAAGTCTGTTCTTGTGTAGTGGACATACCCAGTGTAATAAACTGTACACCTGAGCTTCCAGGATTCTGGTCTTTTACATTCTGTTAAGTAGCCAAATGGAAAGCTTGTGTAATGCTAGACACAATTATGGGGGACTATGGTGGTTTTTAAAACTTCTGGAAGTCACCTCTTCATTAAAAAATACTGTGATGGTATAAAATGTTAGCTTTTTGTAGCTGGTAATTCTGTTCTGCTGGAAATTTGCGTTAACGCAATTAAATAGGTTTCACAGTGTCTATCTCAAGTGCTCCAACTGCCTATAAAAGAACTTAAAAGTCATAACTTCAGAGAAGGTTGTGGTTATGCCAAGGATTGGAAAGGTTCAGTGTCAGCCTTACGAGGGGTAAGTAAAAGGACACCCCCTTTTCTGTAGTGTTGCACTCCAAGATGCATCGCATTTACTTGGGGTTACTTATTCTCTGGTATTAGGAAAAGAAGATGTACTCAGGCATAGTTTGTAATAATTACAGATATGCTTCCTTTTTAGTTACTTTTTCTCTGTAAAGGCCATCTTTCCCTGCGAGGTATGAAGATACAACATATGTAACATAGTGAATTAGCTCTTAGGCCTTCTGGACTTGATTCATTACTGCTTCATGTCACACAGACAAAAGTTGATATAAAATTTAAGTTTCTGGCTGACTTTTAGTAAGTGTTATATCCATTTAAAAAGTAAAATAAACTCTCCAATTTCTGTGAAATAGTATTTCTTAAAAGAAGCAATGGGCCTATTGCAGCACTTGAACGCTTAGGTTAGAATTCATATGCTTCATCTTTGAAATTTAGATTCTCTGCCACATCTTGAAAAGGACTCTTGGGAGCTTGAATAAACAGTTTTGAAGAAAATGCTTTGCTTTAATGATGTTTGTGTTTTCTTTGTAAACTGCAAAGAAACCTGGTAACCCATGGAAGACATTTGCAGCTCCAGTGTTTTCATCTATAGCTGAGAGAGAGCAGGTCACACCGAACTCAACACTTAGCCTGTGACTGATGCTTTCATATACAATTTGAAACTCATAAAATGCATAAAAGGTCCTTCCTTCCCTCATCCTAAATTGTAGCAGGTCTGTTGATGGAAACTGTTTGCTAAAGGAGTGTCTAAAGAGAAACACAAGGGCTCCAGCGAAGTTTTTGCTAGACAAGAGCTGAAGTCGCCTGTCCTTTCAGACCTTGAGGAAAATGATTAGAAACTTGATACACTAGAACTGAAGGGAAATAACATAAAAACTTTTTTTTTTTTTTTTCTGAGGAGAACTTTTATATCAGTTTATGTGTAGCTGAAAAAAGAAGCAGCAAGCAGAGCAGGGTAGACAGCTGGGTTAACAGTAGGTAAGCACTCACAGCCGGGTGAGATTTGTGAAAATAACAATATTTTTCATTTGTAGACTCCTCATTTAGGCAGCCAAGCTTTTCAAGCAAGTAAGATCCCTGCAGAGTGAAATCCTTTCGTAGGGTAAACTAATGTGTCTTCATATCGGATGCGTTTTGCGTTGTTCATGTATGTCACTTTCTTGCTACCCTGCCTACTTTTTTGAGCTTTTCTGAGCTATTTTTTTTTGTAATGATGACTGACAGATGTTGTGGACTGAATGTGGATGACACCAGTTATGGTGGAGCCACATCAAGAAAAATGCTACCTCATTTTAATGCAAGTTTATAAGCCAGTTCTGCAGGAAAAGAAAGCTGGCTCCAAATCCCTTGACTTTATGCTCTTGGCTTTCGTCAGCTCCTGCAATTTGACTTATTTTCATTGTCTCCTTCAATCCTTATAAAAGTGGTGCTCACCTCAGACCTGACCCGCAGCAGCTCTTCCTGCTGCCAACTTGCAGCAAAATTTATTGCCTTGTTTTATCAGATGACGTGAAACAATGCCAGCAATTTCTCCAGTGTTATCTATATGTGATCAAACAGCACCGAAGTTACCCACACTGAGCAAAGATATGATGTTTTCTCTTGAATATTTTTAACCTGTAAAGTCTACTGGAAGCATACTTGTTTGACAAGAAGTAAATAACGGATCTTTAAGCCGGAAGCTTGTCAAAAAGAATGCTTGACAAGCCAACATTCAAAAATGTTGGGAAAAGGAATCTGATTTTATACTGCAGAACTTTGCAGTATCATTTGATTTAGAGGTCAGCCAGCTAAAGTTATTTATTGTTCAAAAGGTGTTTTTCATCAGTTTGAAAAAGTATGGCTTCTCTCCAACTATGCCTCCCTTCTCCACAAGCACCAGTAGTCAGGATTAAAGAAGTTTAAATAACAACAAACCAAGCTTTGTATTTGTGCCTAGTGTCAACTTGCACTGCTGTAGGAAAAGGAAAGTTGATTTTTCTTTTGTTACAGTGCACTTGAAAATAATTTTAGAAATCATCTTACAGTATTTACAAGTACCCTGAAGAATTCTCCAAGCCCTCTCTTTCACAGTGCTGTGCACCTAAAATCTCTGATCACTCATTCCTTAAACCTAAGGGCATGTCAACATTTGCAGTGGAGTGAAGCAAATATGCCTATGCTTGTGGAAATGGAAGTCAGTAAAGTCTCTCTGTGCATCAGCATCCTGCTGATACATTGACAGGAATCCAAAAGGAGGACAGCTATGTTCATGCCTTGCTGTGACCAAGCCTCTTTGAAGTTGTTTGAGACCTTTTTCTCTCAATGCAGCTCTGCATAAATGCAGTGAGTTTCTGCAAACCGGCAGGGCTGTCACTGCATTACACACATCCACATCTCCACCAGTATGCAGAGAACACTTTCACACAAACAATAAACTATCATCTATTGTGCTTTTATGGTCTTTGTTACTGTGGCTTCTGAAAACCTCACACTTTTTGCCCTATTTACATAAACACAGCTTCCCCTTTAGACAGAGAATGGTGTTAGTCCATTTTACAAATTGAAGCACAGAAAGGTTAAAGTGATGCACTTATGGTCATGGACAAAGTCCAGGATAGGTGTAGTCACCTTATGTAACTTGAAGCATGTAGCTCAAACCCTTTGAGTTGCTCACTTCCTTCCATGGAGGTAGTGAAGAGCAATGCCTAAATCATTTAAATTACTATTTACCAGACTGAATTAAATGCTTCAAATACCTTGCCTCATCTTCAGATTAGCACTCCCTTTCTTTGCTTCTACCAGATTATAAATATACGTCAGCATACAGATCAAATCCTGTACTTGTTCAAAACATGAGTAAACCTTGAGTTGCCCTGCTGCAGTCCTTGGCAGGAGGTTGTATAAACTCAGTGCATGCTAGTCAACTGTTGAATGAGTCTTCATGTGTTCCATACTGTTTGGATATGCATTATCTAAGTTACTATTCACCACGCAGTCTAGGTCTTTGATGACGACAAATATTTTAAAAGAAAAAAACATGAAAGAAAAAAAGGGATTACAGGTTAGCTTCTGTACTCCAGGTCAATGGGAGTTTGCATTGTATAGAGAAAACTCCTGCACTGCTACAGTCAATGGGAATTTTGCCTTTGGCTGCAGTGGGGCCTGATTTTCACACACAAACTTTCTGTGCATTATGTTCTCACTTTCCAAAAGTCTACTTATTTTTAATTTGGTAGTAGAAAGTATGCTCAAAAACTAATTGCAAATCACAGTGCAGTGCAGTGTATTTAGATGTATTACTCTTAATTTTCATAACTTGGTCTGTTATGTTTATATTTAGCTTTTTTTTTTTTTCTTTCTTTCTTAATTTTTTCTTTTCCATAGTGGCTTTAGCAAGTTCTGCAGAGTTTTACAAACTTACCTTCTTTCAGTAAACTATTTGGAAACAACTGTACTTTTAGAATAAAAAATTTACTTGCTCCTTCTCCACAAACATGTTGATAGCTAAGTAAAAACTAAACTATCGAGTGGTATTTATTTAACTGTGATTTTCTGTAGTTATTTAGGAGGGGTTATTATGTTAGGTTATTTGAACCTAGCTATATTGAACAGATTATGCACTGTTACATCAAGGTTGTATGGCCTGTACTATTAGACTTCTATATCAGCATTTTTGTTTTGTTTCAAGATTTCAGGTATTTTTTTTTTTTATGGTAAAGATGTAGACATGTGGATGGAAAAAGCCCAACATCATTAACAATATTCTACCTGGAGAAATTCTGCCTTATTGAGTAAAGTAACTGACTGGAATATGACTCTGAATATTTTACCTTTAATATTTTATGAGCATTATTCTTCTCTCTTCAGCCCTTTTACGTTCAAAAATATGCCGGAGGCAAAAATGTCCTTATAGACTCAAAGAATGGAGCTGGAATTCAGTTCATACCTACCTAAGACAGAAAGGCCTTGGAAAATCTCTCTTGCGAGGAGTATTCATATCTATTAGCTGGCTGCATGGGGGAAAGCACCCTTGGTAGTGTTAATCCTGGTCCGTGTAGGTGAGACTACTCCAAACTTGGGATCTGATGCCCGTGTTGCACCAGCCAGATGAACTGAGCTGGTACGTGCGAGTGGAAATAACTTGTGCCAGGCACAGGGCTCTTGCCCATCAGTGGAGGGGGAACAGGGGCTGCACTAAAACTGAGTCACAGTCCGGAAGGCTGCCCCCGGGGCAATGCAGCTGCCTACTGCACCATGTCCCGTGCTTGTGGTAAAGCCGTGGTTGATTTCTAAATTAGCCAGTGGTGCTCACTGTAATTTTTCAGGACATGCCACATTATCTACTCCCATTGGCCCACATTGAAACTAAAACTGTGGAACTTACTATGCAGAGATCAGGTAGCTGAAGCTCGTTGGTATTGGCTGCAATGAAAAACTACTGGCTGTGAATGCAGAGACCCCTACTACTAGAATATGGAAATTGTTTTAGCTTAGCAAAAACAGAAGGGCGATTTCACTTGCATTCGTAAAACTTTGTTGAAGGGCTCTTTAAAAAAAGGGGAGATGAGGAAAAGGGGTGGAGAGGCCAGAGGAATTTTAATGGTTTTTTATCCTGACTTTTTATAGGAACTGTGCTGTTAGTAGTTTAGTGAATTCTTGTTTGTCTCTGTGTGAAGGAAGATGGATGTGTGAAGAGTAACCCAAGTTCCAGGGAGAAACTGAGCAAGACAGATTAGTCCCACCTCAGCCTGACACCTGGGGCACATCCTTATCTAAGGGGGTAAATGGATCAGAATGTTACTGCCGGTTTATTTATTCTCCTTCTGTTTGGAGACTTTCCCTGATTAATTACTCTCTAGTAATTGCTGCTGTTAACTAATGTCAAACCTAATTAACCTGGAGTTCCTTCATCCAGTACCTCCACCATCCCTTTGCAAAGATGAGGAGGTCATCAGCGAGGAGGTTCTGAGGATGGCCACACTTTACCCATTCGTTTATTTGCTTTGGGCCTTGTTTGCTATTCCTGCTGCAATGCCTGGCGACAGCTTTCTAGAATTCCCATCAAGTCTAATTGGCCTGCTGAAGCAGCAGTGAACACAAGATTTAAGAAATGTTTTCTTTAAAAACTTCTGGTCCTACAGACACTTTGAGATCAAGTTTCACTCCGCTGAAATCACACACGATTCCCTGTGATTTTCATGAGAAATACTGTAAGAAAGTATTAAAAGAGAAACATGTCTCAGTGGTTTGGAGGGACTGATGGCCAGGGGGGTTGAAGAGTGGGTGGTGGTAACATAGCAAGGCATCTACAGAATCTTTAAATGTTGCCAAAATTAACACATACAAGGTATTCAGTATCAAAGTTTTCAATATTTGGCTCCATAAACACAATACCGGTTGCAAAAACAAAGCTAAGGATTTCATGCTGATTACTTAAATAAAAACTGTTTAATTATGAACATTTGGGAAATGAAGTTATGAAGAACTGACCAATATTGCTATGGCTTCCTAGTGTTCATACCAGACTGTGAACACTGTGCCAGCATCTCACTGTGTAGTGCATTGTAGATCCAGCTACGGTAAACAGTTCTAAGGCTCAGCGTGGCTCAGGCAGATAGCTCAATGCAGAAGGAGGTCTATCTCATCACTAAGGCCTATCGCTTTTACCTTCAATAATGTGTGGACTTTCCAGTCCAATAAAAGCTGTCAGCATTGTCTGTGGAGGTGCTGATCAAGCAGGTTAAGTTCCTATCTTCTTTTCTTGATTTTATATGCTTTTAGGCATTTTTGTACAGCAACACTAGAAGAGTTATTTCAGAAATAGGAATAAGCCATGTTAGTATTGAAGAAATACTGGATGACACTTCAGATTGGTCACAAAGATCGGATTTGTCTGCCTGTTTTTCTGTGGTTACTACTGAAAATATGCATGTCTCGAGAACTTCTCATCTGGATTACTCCTGTGTCTCTGACTTGTCTTCCTTTCTTGTTCACCCTTCTGGTTGGCTGTAACCAATTCTTCTGACTCAATTGCCTTATCTCACCATTTAAAAGTCTCATAGATATAGATTTGAGCCTTGAGTTTCCGTTTGAGACTTTAGAAACGTAACTGGAAGTTATAGAGTGACTATGGTAATACAGCAATGAGTTGTATGTTCTCATAAAGAAGGTTTAGAATCACATGCCTTTTACGCTGTAATGTATAGTGGAACATGTAGCCGGTCAGTCACCATCTATGAGCTGGTGAGCTCTTGGTATGACTACTATGATGATGTGATCACCTTAGGCTCCTGTGCCGACCCACCCAGAACATACTTCTTTTTCTCTTTGTTCGTTTGGCATCTAATCAAGAGGTGTGTACCACCTGTTGAGGTTTTTCACTTACAAGTGAGGATAGCAGAAAACCTCATAATGCTACTGCATTGAACACTCTGTCCTGCCCTGTTGTATGGAAGAAGAATTGTTTATGAAGTAAATCCTGCACTGCTGTGTACTGCAATTACTTAGTGAGTTGAGGGCTGATACTCATTGTGTTATCAGTACTTACATCTTACTTATGTCTTCTCTGAACTCCTCTGATGTTTTGGCATTGTAACTCTTCTGTAATGAAAATTGTAAAACATGCCACTTTTATTTGCTGTGTCTGTACTAGTGAATTAAACAACGCCAGATAATGCTTCCAGCACAGAAATTTACTCATCTATCATATTGGATTGCCAGTGTGGTGACTGATGTATAGCATTCCTGACATTTTGGCCTGGGTCATTTTGCATTTCCCTAGACAATTCCTGGGCACACTCCAGGAGTTTTGCAAATACCAGGGACTACTCCCAGTAGCTGGTTTGGGCACAGCCACCCCACTTTAAAAGCTAGGAGTTCTCGGTAATATAGAAGTAGGTTTTTCTGTAATGCTGAGCCTCATGGCTAGAGAATGTCTTGGATAGATCACTTTGCATTCCTTCTTTCTTCTCTCAGAAGTACATTACCAGCTATTTAAAAATAAATAATGTTGGGTAATGATAATTTTTAACTGGCTAACATTAGGATTGTATTCTTCTTCAATTCTCCTCTGAAGGCAGAGTTGGTGGAAGCTGCAAAACTGAAAAAAAAAGCTATTCTTAACATTTCTAGGTGAACCACATCACCACTACCACCAGCAACAGCAAATCTTTTTGATATAATGACTGAACTTTCTGATTTCCTATGAACAATAAAGGAGATGAAATTGCTGCTGCCACACTTGTTCCAGCTATGTGCACACATGTATATTTGACATAAAAGTATTCTGTTATTATTAATTTCAGCCAATTGTATAAAATATCGTTAGTTTAATGTTAACAAAAATGCAGGTACAAATATCCATGGTTTTCATTTATGTGATCCTAAGGCCTTAACAGTATTTAATGTCTTGAACAAAGACAGTCTTTCATGTAACATTTTCCTATTATTCCCTTACCTTCCCTTTGCAGCTTCTAAGGTGAACACATGGAAAATGGCAGAATTCCTTCAACTTCGATGTCCTCAGAGGAATGATGTCAGGGTAAATAAATTTTAAAAAAAGCCCCCTCTCCCTGTCCCTGTCCCTGTCCCTGTCCCTGTCCCTCTCCCTCTCCCTCTCCCTCTCCCTCTCCCTCTCCCTCTTCTCTCCTTGTAGTACAGAACAAACCATACTAGAAAAGGAAATATGGGAGAAGGTTTAGCCAGGTATCATCTGGCTAAGGATCTCAACTTCTGGAGCTCTGAAACTCCCTCTGTAATGGCAAGTTAAAGAGTACCTGGAAACATTCCCAGACACTGAAACTCAACCCTGTACGGTTAAACTGTTAGCACAGCCCCTGGCATGGCTTTGACCCACTCCAGCTACCCCCTTCCAAGCATTCCTAGACTATATGCATGAGTTAGTATGGGTGGGGGACCACTCCCAGGAGGCAGTCTGGGTGGAGTCATAATTTAAGCTAAGATTATACAGATGTGGCCAAACTACGCCACTTGGCCAGCACAGAGTTCTTGGCACTGTTTAGTTTACTGGTACAGATGTTACCTGAAACTTCCAACATCTGTCCTCACGTAGAGTCAGTTCTGTTGCAGATTAGGCTCTGTTTTTTCGGGAAAAATTTCTAGCTAGTCTATTGCAAGTGCTTACGAGATGACTCTTCTGAAAGCGTTTTAGTCTATATTTAGTATTTCTGGTGTATCTGAGTATGTCACAGGTACTTCTAACCTACTTGACTATACAAGATGTATAAACAAAGCAGGATTATGAACAGTTTCTGAAAGTCATTCATAGATCTGAAATGAGGAGACATCTCCAAGGCTACACTCACATGCATGCATGCTCTCCATCAACCTCTTTTCGTTTCAATACCTATACTTATGCTTGTTTTTTTTTTCTTCCCAAAACATTGCAAGTGAGGACCAAGCCTGAATCTGTTGTAATCACACTGAGTCTACAACTTAAGAGGCCTAAAACGGTAAGGAAAAGCAATGGTTAAGAGCATTTCCCAGCTCTATTTTACCTCTTCAATAACAGTATGCAAATTAAATGGCTTTCTACTGTAATTCCCTCATAAAGATTCCTCTTGACAGAGCTGCAGCATCTCTGAAAACGTGACTCAACTACAGACATCAGTACTGTCTAAATACTCAGATTTTACATTGATGTAGCTGAAAACAGAAATGTCCCTTAATTATTTGCTCTTTTGCTTTTATGAACAGAGCTTGTCTATACTTAAAAGTGGTAACAGTCAGATACAGGTGTATATATATTTGTATTTTTTGGCTTCCCAGCTGCAGTTATACTGACAAACTCCTTTTTATTTAAAAGCTTAATTAAGCAGAAAAAATAAAAGAGT
Organism: Tetrax tetrax; assembly: GCA_009806455.1. Taxonomy (NCBI): domain Eukaryota; kingdom Metazoa; phylum Chordata; class Aves; order Otidiformes; family Otididae; genus Tetrax; species Tetrax tetrax. Next base: position 534,835 of record WHYT01015492.1, on the reverse strand, counting down.
TAAGATCTTAAAAAATATCTTTACTCTAAGAAGGCTTGCTGGTACATTTCTACCAATTAATCTATACCAAGAAAACACTTTATGTACAGACAAGAGCTAATGTTCATACATACTGAGTAAAGAGAAAATCTCCTTCTTAAAGATCAGCAGCTTATTCGACTCAGTCTTAAAATATGTATGAGGGGATTTGCCAGAATAGTTTAACATTAAAAATTCTGAACAATGTGCTTTATTGTAATGAAGATAAAATACAGGCAAAGCCTTCTTAAGAGTCTTTGTATTTCCTAGGTGCCTTAGGCAGTTGCCTTTATGCAAAGCAAGTTACAGTGGGGTTATCCATTGTAGACAAAAGTGCCTACTTCTTTTTCTTTTTCTTTTTTTTTCTAGAAGGTGTATGTATTTCTACCTCACATGACAGATCCATCTCCACATCTTGTGACAGTTTAGTTCTTCAGAAGGTCTTTCATCACCAAAGAGTAAGACATGTTAATACTAGTAAATTTTGCACAGGCTTTCTACTTTTGAGTAGAAAAGCTCAACTAATTGCATTAATTTAGATACTGTAGTTAGAAATACTACAGTATAAAATTGGAAATGTTGTATAATGCGTGTTTTTGTTGCTCCTAAGACATAATTGACTTGCCTAGGAAAAGCATAACCTAAGAATTAGCTCTTAACCTACGAGAGAGGCCTTTATGAAGCCAGTTTTATGAAAGAGAGCAAAAAGTAGACAAGAAGGGGAGGATTGAAGCAATAGGTAGATTTATAACTGAGCTGCAGCTATTAAAATCTTGGGAACTCACAGTGTAGGAGAATTGTGACTTGCATGCTTGGGTGTTTCTTTGACTTGTGACAGATGTGAAATCAAGGAAAACTGTGAATACTCACTGAGTGGTAAAATCCTGCACATTGTTCTTTCTTTCTTTCTTTTTTGTATTTCTGGCTCCTATCTCAAATGTAAGACATGATTAATGTTGCTTAGGGTTTTTTGGGCATAAAAAACTAAGAAATAAGTTTGGTCAGTGGCAGCTGTTGGTGTACCTGCTTAGTCCACAAAATAGAGCATGATGCAAAGATCCATGAACTGTAAGTTTATTATGACTTTGAATTTATTATATAACTAACATAGATGTATCATTACACTGCTGTTCCTCATCTAACTATTGTTCCTGAGAACTCAGGCCTCTGAGTTGGACATTGAACCTTTAGGGACCAAACCAGGACCATGAAATGATGAATGGATCCAAAACCTCACTTAATGCTGTCTTCAGGTAGCCTCTCAACACTACAATGGAGTTAGAGATATATTTTCAGGAGTTTTGCTCTGATCCTAGATTATTTCTCTGGGTCAGGAAAGGTGGTAGGAGAACACTTTCTTCACGATAACTGTTAAAATTACATGATTTGGTGCTGGAGGACTTTCAATGTCCAAGGAAGTTTTTATTGCACTAAAACAACTCACTGTGCCTCTCAGTATTCAATGCTGCTTTTCAATGAGCAGAAATACCAAAGTCTGTTGCCCATGAGATTCCAGAGTATTAAATTGTAGATCAAGTATAAAACCTAACAGGAAATCTTGCCATGCACATCCTAAAAAAAACCCCAAACTCTCAAAACTTTCAGTTTTCCTGTTGTCCAGAGAGCTATAATTTCTTTATACATGGTTTATTCCTGATCTAAAAGAGAAACTTAGTTTAGAACAAAAATGAATTCACTGAATAAAATTTCTGAGAGGAATGTATGCAAAAAAAAAAGGGGCATTTTATTTTAGTAGAGCTCCCTGAACTCTGTTGAGCTGATTAATATACTGATCGTTCCAGAAAGTCTGAAAAACAGCAACAGTAAATTTAAAGTAGCAGAAACTACCTTTTAGTTATAACTAGTTTGGGATCAGAAACTATTTTATTACAGGGAGAATTTGCATTTTGTGCAAGAAGATATGGATTGGAGAAAAAAAAAGACATTAAGGAAAAAAATCTTAATTAAAATCAGAAAAAAATAATGAAGGACTGGGTAATCACACTGCAGCTTAAGTTAACTTCTTGTTAGGAAAAGCAGTTTGTTGAGAATTTTACAAAGCATATAAAAGCTATCATCCATGTATGGAGTTAATAACATGCTGTGTCTCATGGCGCCACAGAAGTCCTATACCAAATCAAGCTATAAATAAGGTGCACCTGACTTAACAGTGAAGGCAGTTAAACACTGGAAAAAAATTGCAAACAAATGTCATCAATTGTCCATCACTGTGAGTTTCTCCATCAGAACTAGCTGGCTACAAGATACAAGTTAACACAAACAGAAGTGATCAAAAAGATAATGTAGGGTCAAAATTCCCCATAGTCTTAAAAATCCTGAATCTTTCCACTGGCAATCGCCCAGATGTGCTTCATCAGTCAAGAGCAGTTCAGCAGTGGAATAGAGAAACAGAAATGGTCAACTTTTTGTTTTGCATTTACGTGGATGAATTTGAATCTTATAGGGCTGCAGAACAGTATGTACCAAATGGATACTTAAATGATGCGGTTGAACTTAGTTTGTTGATCTCTGTCATCCAATATAGTGAAATGCTCTACAGTTGTCAGAGTTAGAGCAAAACCCAGAAAGTCAGTAACAGTTTACAATATTTATTAAAAAAACAAACAAACAATTCTTAAAATATTTGGCATCACACAATAACATATGTTGTTAGCACTTTGGCACTGTGTGGCTTGATCAGAATTTGCTTTGGACTGCTTTTTGCAGTTGCTCAGATTTCTTAAGATGTATTGTCAGCTCTTCAAAGCAGAATTTGAATACTTCTGCTCCCAGAAAAGAGAACCTTAATTGGATTCTCTTTTCTTCCTTTGTCATTCATCTATTCTTTTTCCTTTCTCCGTGTCTATATCTTTTAAATATCTTTGAACAGTTCACAAGACATTTACAATGCTTCTAGTGCTACTTCAGTGAGGAATTTCAGCACCTTCTGCAATATCTCTAAGATGCTGGTCTTAGGACATGTAAGCAATGTTCTATTTTAATGAAATCCCTTGAATCTTGTAAGATAGAAACAACTTGGATGAATTTCTGCCTGCATTCTTGTCAGTAGTAATTCTGCCATTGCTTTCAAAAGGCTTATTCATAATTTGATCTATATTCCACCCAGTTTTGGTATGAGATGTTACCTGCATTTGTGTGAGCCTGTAAATTTGACAGGCAATTCATTTTTAGGCAACTCTAAGCAATTCCTTAACACTTTTGCTGAGTGTCCCAGCTGGAAAGAAATACAGCAAATCAGTTGTTCTTAACACATAGAGAATTGTTTTCTTTTTCTCGTTGGTAGACTTTTTCAGGGTTGACAATTTCCTTCACTATCAATTTATTAGTAAAATCTAGGCATCTTTATCCAGTAGTCCCAGCCAACTGCAAGTGGAGCCTGAGATATCTAAATAAGACATCACTGTTTTTACTGACATCTCAGCCAACATCTCCTCTTGCTCAGCTTTCTCCTGCCAGCTACAAAAGGCCAAAATGTCCAAATACAGCAATTTCCCACCCCTATTCTTAGCATGATCTGGTATTTTCTAGATTACTCAGAAGCCAAAGTGTGTTATCAAAGAATGGTCTTAGATATTATGTTCTCTAAGCTATACAATCAATCTGTACAAACACAGCTCTGATGCAGTTTGTTTCTTGGCTCCAATTTCTGTGTCAGTGGTAAAGAAAAGTTTCACAGTTAAATACACTTGCCATCTGCACTGTACAGTAAATCAGAGATCCCTTTGTTCAAAATGTCTCCTGCAAAGATCCCTTTAAATACCTTTGCTGTCATATTTTTAAAACCCTGACTTCTTTTTGATATGTCCAGATCCCTTCTCTGATGGCATTTCCAAATGTCCCCACTGATTATCTCTTTCTTATAGATCTAACAAAGAAATAATGTTGGACATTAACTAGGCTCGAGAGATGCTTTAAAATTTGGCACCCCTTTACCTAAAAGACAATGTATGGGGATTCCTACTACTTCATCCATCTTCCTCTTCCCCCCGGGTGGCTGGGAAGGACCATCCCATCTTGGCTCTGACCCTCCACTCCTGCTACTGTTGTTGATATTGCTGCTGACTCTCTGTTGCCATGATTGATGTCTTGCTGACAGGCACATAAATCATGTCTGTTCATAATGGTTAATGTTGGTATTTGCATGTATTAAGCATGTTTTTGCTCTAAAACACTTAGCACCATGTGTGCTGCATTCATTCTGCTACCTCAGGGTTTTGGAGGGAGGGGAAGGGAGTTTGCTGTTTATAGATATTTTTGTTCAGGCAGTGGGGAGAGCAGAGACCATTATTAAAAACCTATCCAGATGAAAAAGGATGAACTTTGCAGCTGCAGCACAGTTCACTCAGACTACAAGACCCTACAGGATATATTGTCTGGCCGTCAGCATATCGGCAGCTGCAAAGATTTATCTGCAGTATCACTGGATTTTGAACTGTGTGCTGGGGTCTGAGTGCAAAAGAAAGATGTTCCTTAACCTCAAAAGCTTTTAATGTTTTACACATCCTCGTGTGGACACCTGACCTTTTACAGATGGTTTTTGAAGAAGGTGCAATTCAGATTTCACACATTTTACCAGTATAATCTCTTTTCTCCCCTATTGGCCTGAAATAACCAAGAAACTGTTCTTATTATTTCATAATATAATTATCAATCATGGATCCTATGTTTCTGTCCTCTCCAAAAGTTCTCTGAAGGGAACAATTTGTCCCAGAATTTGGCAGCCTGGACAGCTTGCAGTTTATAAGAATCCTCCTGATAGGAATGAAGTTTTGGCAGCTGATGGAGTCACAGAGCTATGTGAAAATCAAGACTAAAGACAATCCAGACCCAAACCTCCAAATCTGCAGAGAGATTGTCCCTTTGGGGATCTCCAGTTCTTCGATAGCCCAGGTCATGGAAGCGGCCTGTGACTCTCCCCATGCATTTGTAGAAAAGAAAGTTAATGGCATGAATCATTTTCTCCTTTGTAGACAAGACTGTTTTCTTTGCAAAACTAGAGTTGAAGAGCAGATGTCCAACCTGGCATTATCCATTTGTAATAATAACCATTGTTTTTACTTTTTACTATTAAATTGTTAGCACAGTCTCTGGCATAGTTTTGGCTGAGGCCAACTTGTGCTGTTCCAAAAGATGCTCTATATAGCTTGCAGCTTACCACAGGTCGGATATCATCTTTACATGATCGCTGTGCATGATGTAGCTTTTAAATTCTCTTTAGATAACATAAAGGAATCTGTATATGCTTTTATTCTTCCAGTAGCCACCTTAGTATTAAAAGAAAAAAAAAATCTGCAATACAGTAAACCATTGGAGACTCGGCCCCAGTGCGGTCTAAGTGGGCATCTTTCAAAGAAACTTTACAGCAGAAGCTGTGATACAAGTCCAGAAGAGGCTTTTGCATTTAAAAAAAAAAAAAAAAGGAAAATAGTTTTGTGGATATTAACATTCTATAGAGAGAATTTTTTTTTTCAAAGAGTTGCATTTTTCAAAGTCATTTTGTAAGCATACTCCTTGCTCCATAGTATTTTTCCATTAAGTAGTGGGCTACATTACAGAGAAAAGTAGTCATCAGAAGTCCTTATGATGAAATAGATCTGTATCCTCTACCCCTGGGAATTGAACCCAAGCCCTCTGTATAGCAGATAGCAGTGATTCTTGTAAATGTCAGTGCTGATTAATTGAGGGCCTTGCCTGAACATAGCTATTGAAGCAAAGCTGTCATTTGTTTCAGAGGGATTTTTGCTTGCTCAAAATGAAATGTTCAAATTTTCTGTAGTTGAAACTAGCACTGAAATTTGAAAATACTAGCTTCTGAAATAATGAAGGGCCATCCTCCAAATAAATCTTTTCCAGGCCAAAATGGCACATGAGCCATACTCTAGAGGCCAACACTATGGATTTTTGGTCAGGCTCATTTAGACTAAGTACATTACTATTTCCTAGAAGTTCTTCAGGTGTGAGACACCAAACCAAAGACTGAAGTCTAAGATCTTTTGGTTTACAAAAGCAACATGTTCAGCTGTAAAAAGGAGTGTGTTATCTTGTTACCTTCTCCTGTCCATTTTCAGAGCTTTTAAAGACAATCAAGAGCATTTTGCTAGGCATATGACAGTTTTCTTATTAAGTGACAGCTAAAGAACCGGAGAGAATCTTGGGTAGGAGAGATGAAGAAGTGGGAAACATAAAGTGTGAATTCGTAGGCAACAAAGAGATTATTGGAGGAAACCTCAAGGTTGTTTTAAAAAAAAAAGAGAGATAGAGAAAGGGAGTAGGAAAATGAAGAAATACTATGAAATTGTCAGTTAAATATACGTGTAATCATATGCATCTTAAAAATTATGCAGTTGTCTTGATTGCAATAGTAAAAGGAGAGCCAAGGAGAAGGTGCTTGTCTTTTTTCACTATATGAATTCTGACAGTTTCTCATCTTGCCAGTTTTACAAAGATTGCAAGGAGTAAATTTTCTTTGTATACTCTGATCAGCTGTGACATAGTAAAGTTCAGACACTGGTCCTCCATCAGGATGAGACTTCCTGGCATATCTTTGCTTTAAATCTGGGGATAAAAAAAAAAATGTTAACATTTTAAATTAATTTCTATCTCCCTCAAAGCATTTGGATACTTTTCCTTACACAGAACATTCCAGCAGAGGTGCAGAATATTTTAAGACACCTCAGAAACATTCTTCCCTGGATTCACCAATAGCATAAGGATTCAGCAGATGGCAGGATGTGGCCACTTCAAGACAGCCAAGAATCTGGGCCTCCACCCTTTCTGAGCATGTGTAACCAAGCTGTCTGTCAGACAGTGGGAGAGAGACCAGTGTGGGAACTGCATGTACTATTGGAAAGCTTTTTAATGAGTATCACTGTTATAATTAAGAAATTATCTTTATGCATTTAAACAGAGGCCCCACTTATGTGCTGTATGAAATTCTTACTTTGCATCTCTGGAAATCATAGAATATTTCTTTGCATTGGCTAGGAACCCACAATTTAGCACATGCATTATGGTAAGTATGAAAGGATTTTTTTTATGATCCATTAAGATTAAGAAGCACATGCACTCATTGCCAACAAGCGCACCATCTAATCAATCTTGCATTCCTTTATTCTGTTTCATACTATTTTTAATGGTAAAATTCCACTGGGTGGGCCGTCATCCCTTTTATAAATTAAGGAATAAAACAAACAAACAAATAACCCACCCGCAACTCAGACTCATTCTAAGGCTCAGAAGGTTCTCATATATTAAATGACTGCATCTCAAAGTAACATCTATTTTGTATTTGAGTTCAAGTAATTTCAATGAAAATTAATGGCAGTTGTGCACATTTGGGAAAGGAAGGATAGACACTGAAATACAACACTATTGCCTGTCTGTGATGGATTTGGAAGGCTTGCAACCCAGCTTCCTATCAGGGGAGAAATCAGTGATACAGAATATCTTAGAATAATTTATTTATACTATGTACAACAGTCACTAAACATAGGTGGTCATAAACTACATGCAGGCAAACCCTTATTTAGAAGTCTTAACCCAAAAGCCACTTTCCAGTTCTCAGGAAATAATTCTCACCAAGAATTGAATCTAATCAAAGATCATAAGATAGGTTGAACTCTCTGGTTGTTTACAAAAGCTCCCCCATAAAGCCGAATCACCAAAAAACTAACAGTACAACATTCCTTGGAAGTGCATGTATCCCTTACAGACTAAGAAAAGGAATGTGTAAGATTATATTTAACATGACCACCTGGTGATTCCTACCATAACAAAAGAAAGTTAATATTTTCAAAGGTGTTTAAGACTTTCTGACTTTAGTGGAAGTAACTTTTATGTTCCATAAAGGATTAAACACCCAAGTCCACACACAAATAGGATTCAAAAAGTAGCCAGCGTGTAGTCCCTGGTGCAGTGCTGTTGGCATGAATATTTTCTAGACACAGAGGTGGGGTTCATCAGGTCCAATCCAATCATCCACACTGCAGAAATCCATATCTGAGCTCACTGCTGCCACTCCCTTTTTTTGCCTACAGTGGGAACAGTCACTTCTAGGTTAACTGTCATCTCATCCTGAATTAAATGACTGAGCTAGGTCAGGTAAGACTTCACCCACAATAAGAAGATCTGGAGAAGGACTCTGGCTGAGGCACTGGTTTCTGCATTGCAGAGATCTACATTTAGGGATACGAATCCCACTGCTTGTGTTCTGGCAGTATTCACATAGAAAACTACCCCGGTTTTGAAAGTAATGAGTGGCTTGTCACTTAGTTTGTGCTTGGAAAAGTAAGCCCTAAAAGCAAGGTGTCTTTTTTTAAATGCTTTGCGATGTACAGTTATGAAGGCCTCTCAGAGATCACCAATATGCTCCAACAAGTGAAAGATCTCAACAAAATGTCAGTATGACTTTTTACTTTCAAAACCCCAGGCAAGGGCTCCAACTGTGTATACAACCATGACTGTGCCCCCCTGGCAGTTGTGGGATTGGGTTCCATTTCACCAATGATCCAGAGGAGGGCCACGAAGATGATGAGAGAATTGGAGCACATTTCCTATGAACACAGGCTGAGAGAGTTGGGGCTGTTCAGCCTGGAGAAGAGGAGGCTCCGGGGAGACCTGATAGTGGTCTTCCAGTACCTCAAGGGGGCCTACAAGAAAGGCTGTTCAGTAGGCCCTGTTGCGATAGAATGAGGGGTAATGGTTCTAAAATAGAGGGAGGTAGATTTAGATTAGATATTAGGAAAAAATATTTTACAATGAGGGTGGTGTAACACTGGAACAGGTTACCCAGAGAGGTGGTGGAAGCCCCATCCCTGGAAACATTCAAGGCCAGGTTGGATGAGGCTCTGAGCAACCTGATCTGGTTGGAGATGTCCCTGCTCCTTGCAGGGGGTTGGACTAGATGACCTTTGAAGGTCCCTTCCAACTCTAACCATTCTATGATTCTATGATTCACCATGTGGGATTTTGGAATGGCATCTCCCACCTTCTCCAGGAGTATCCTAATCCTGTTCACAGGAGAAATGGGAGAACAGGCTCAGTCCCCCTTGCTGGAGCTGTTCTGTCAGGCCAAAAGAATAAAATACATATTGAGCCAGAAAGAGAGAGCGGGTGGGACGCTGATGTTTGATTGCTAGCGGTTAAATACTTCAGGGCATAGGAGAAGGGAGAATTGGGTGAACTGTGTTACAGGCAGCGCTCTGAAAACAGTTTCAGTGCTTGGCATGAGATAAATCTTGGATAAACTGTATGAAATGCAAAGACAAGAAAATATATGTCTCACAGGAAAGTATTTCACTTGAGTAAAGGAAATCAGATAAAATTGTAGATTCCTAGTCCATGTCATTTTTAATATAATCTGAGTGACTCACTTTTTGAGTAGCACAATGCTAAAGAAAACCGTCAACTCCGAAAGTGTAAAACTGGAGTAAATCAATACAAATAAGCCCAAAGAAGACATTTAACCAACTCTACATTTATACAGCAAGGATGAGACTGAACACAGCCTACATAGTTTTGAATTCCTTGCATATGTCCTTTGAATTTCAAGAGCAGAAAGTAGGAGTCAAGTTTATTAAAGCTGATAAGGGAGATGGAAGGTTTTGCAGGAGTGTGCTTGAGCTTGCTCACCTCTCCCAGACTTCCTTCAGTTAACTTTCCTGTGCGTCTCCAAATCCCAGAGGCTTTGGAGCTCAATCCTTAGACTGTAGTAAAGTATTTAAGCAAATATTTTAATAGCTTTTCAACTCTTGTTCAAACACATGCATTGCTCAGCAGCAGTTCAAGGGTTAATAAAAACACACAAACATAATTTACTATAAGTTTATCCTTAATGTGTAGAATGAAGACATTTTCAGTAACACTTTAGCCATTTTGCAGCTCATACAAGGTAAAAAGGAGCAGTTTAGGTGGCATGTGAATTATGAAAACATTGGATTTCTCTGCTGCTTTGCACTGGAGGATCTCAGTTCTCCTTCTGTCAGGAAGAACAACATTCTTAGAAGTGTCCCTTCATGTTAGAGCTTATTTTACTCCACACCTGGAGACTGCACAGCTCCGATTTTCACAGCAAAGGAGACTTTTATGTTCTCTCTGGACATTTAGCTCTTTCTCTGGAAAAAAGAGTCCTATCCGTCTCAAAAATGGGCATCCAGAAATGTTAGCATTCAAAATCTATGGTAAATTCATATTCCTCTTATGTTAGTTAATAAACTAACACAAGATCATTAATAAACTAACAAGTTAATAAACTAACTAAGATCAGTAAAACCCTCGTGACCACTACATGAGTTTCAGCAAGCACTGAAATGTTGCACAGCAGTTTCTGGAAGGAATTTTATAAGTATGCTATATGGGAATGCAACTGCTTAGGGAATAAGGCACAGTGTTATGACTCAAGTTTGAGTTTGTTCTGGACAGACGGGTAAGAATTACAAAATTCACTTTGGGGACTTTAATGGCTTTCTCCCATCTACCTTCACTAGTCACTTCATTAAGGTCCTACTGCACATGGTTAGTGAAGTAAACAGAAGGGATCTACAAACGTGGGACAAGTAGGTGAACCTCAAAACCACGAAGGCTTATGTGAGCTATTTAAATGCCTTTGCTCTTTCCTGGGGGGTTGGCATCTCAGGAGCGCATTCTTATAAGATGTCAAATTGGATAGAAATAAATGTACAAACAGCTACTCTTGAAATATCTCAGAAATTCTACTTTCAGTTTTCTTTTGTCCTAATTCTGGAACTTCAGGAAAGATTATGGTTTGAATTTAGAGCTCTAGATAAAAGTTCAGAAGTGTCCTTATTTAATCCAATTTGAGTTGGTCAGCTCTCCCTGTTAAATGGGTGTTTATTGCTTCATTTTGTATGTGCCTTGGTAGTAACTAAACGTTCCTATTTGTTAGTTCTCTCTGATGGAGATATTCCCAAACTAAAAGGCAGATGCAATTTTGATACAGCTTAAATTTGTACAGCTCTCATTATATTGTCTCACTAGATTAAATGCAGAATTCTAGATTAAAAGAAGCCTCAAACTTGGGATAAGCGTGGGTAGAAGTTCAGATTCAGTTTTACTTACTGTTAAATCATAATTTCATTTTTAAGTTACAACTTAAAAAATCCAGTGGTTTGCTAAATAAAAGCTGCTGTATTACAATGGCTTAAGTACAAGTCATACCTTATTCAGATGTATCCTCTAAGTGCTTTATATTTACTCTGTAAAGTTTGTCCCTACAGATTGTTTATATTCACCTCTGTTAATGACAGAAAGTTTACCAATAAACCAACGACCTGTACTCTCAGATAGTTTAAACTAAGCATTTTTAAATGAAACTCCAATTTATAATTCCTCTACCTTTATACTGGAACAAGATGGCTAAACTTGGGCAAGTAAAAATCATGTAATGTTTAATTTCCTTGGCAGTAGAGATGAAAATTCTAGACTGAAATGATATTGTATGACATCTGAACCAACAGTCTGGCTCAATAGACTCTTTTCTTTCACTTTTGGCTGTCTGGATCAATTCTTTGATGAGTTTGCTAACAAAGAACAAGACTGATCGTAATCTCCACTATGTTAATTTTACACGAGTGTAATTCTACTGACTTTGGTTACTTTACTTGCGATTAACACCAGTGTAAGTAAGACCACTGAGGAGCTGAGAAACTCAGTCCTTGTTGGTATAAACAGATGCAGTTTTAATTAGATGATCATGGTCATGTACCTTTAAACAAAGAGAGAAATAAAATCTTATTCTGATCACTTCTAATCTCAGAATTACTGTTTACACTGTCTATTTGAATAAGTAAGTTTAAGTATAATTCCATAAATAATAAACATGCATTCCAGGTCCTTTGCCAGCAGGAGTATACTTAGCAAAAGGAAGGAATGTTAAGGTCCACCTGTAAAATTATTTGTCCCTATAAGCAACAACAGGCATATGTTCTGCATCACATTTGAGCTCAGTCTCTGTGGCCTAGGACCAAAGTAAACACATTTTTCTGATGTAATTGTTGATTCTAGTTGAATTAGTGCAATGCAGTCATAGCTGTGAGAAACATTTTATTTGGACCAGCTCTCAACCAGAGCTCAGAGAGGTTGCCTACCTGGCAAACCAGCAACAGTAGCTTGTTTTCAAAAAGTTCTCCAAGTTTTGTACTCAGAGGAGCATATAAAAACATTTTAAAGCATGGGTTGTGGTCCTTCTCCAGCTGACACTTGAGTAAATCAGAAGTAACTGCAACAAAGTCAAATGCAGCCCTCCTGGTATATATGAGATGGGCTTTGTGTTCCACTCCCTTGCTGTTTTCCACTCTGACGAACTTAGCAGTCAGAGGAACATACTTGTATACAGTTCGGGGACACACACCACAGTTTCTTTCCTCCTCCCTTCCTTTCCCTAGCACAAGTGCTGGCCATCAGATGAATGTGTAGCAGTAGTAACAACAACGAGCTCACTATCTGAATGCTTCTCTGAAAATGCCTGCATTGCACTAACTACTCCTTGGAAATGATACCACTGCTTTCACTCTTAACTGTCCCGATTCACATGCTTAAAAATGGAGGGAAACTAAAAGAACAATAGCGAGTGCTTTATACATGATACATTTCTGAAGAAGTTACCCTTTAGTTACAACAGCAAGTTGGTTTTTTTTTTTTCAAAGTTTTAAAAACTCAGCATAAGCTTCTGGATGTAATAAAGTCAACAAAGATCTGTGTTTTGACTTTGGGAGGCTCAGGGTCTCACTAAGTTTTAGGAAGGATAAAACACCACATGCCTCTGTAGAGAAGTGTATTAAGTAATAAATAAGCCACAGATAAGGAACTAAGGTTGGGAGACATGGGAGTAAGCACGTGAAAATGGTGGCTGACTGAAACTATTTGCAAAACTGAAGTGTTATTTTGTACATATTTTCAAGTATAAGAGGGATTGCATATTTGATTTTAGACTTTTGTGGATTTTCAATGTGGAAGTTTCAACTTTTCGTTCATAAATAGTACCATTTTAGAAAAAAAAAAAATTTTTTTCGAGGGACAATCAAAAGTCAAATAAAAGTTTTCCAAACCAGGTTTTTTTTTTTACCAGATCCTGAAAAGATTTCATTTTTTTTTGTTATTCTAACACAAATTATTCTTATTCATCCTTTCCCCTTTATGCAGAGATCTATTGATGACTTGCCTGCTTACTAATATAGAATCATAGAATCATAGAATCTTTAAGGTTGGTAGAGACCTCCAAGATCATCAAGTCCAACTGCCAACCTAACACCACCATGTCCACCAAACCATGTCCTGAAGTGCCATATCTAATACGTTCTTCGAACATCTCCAGGGATGGTGACTCCACCACTTCAGTGCCTGATCACTCTTTCAGTAAAGAAATATTTCCTAATACCCAATCTAAATCTCCCCTGCTGCAACTTGCAGCCATTTCTTCTCGTCCTATCACAAGTTATTTGGGGGACCAACACCCACCTCCCTACAGTCTCCTTTCAGGTAGCTGTAGAGAGCAATGAGGTCTCCCCTCAACACATCTAAAGTAATAATGAAAAGATTCAAATAATTTCTTACCAACAATGGAAAGGAAGAACAGTAGAGAAAGAGAAAGAGAAGGTAGGAAAGGAAGTGACAAAGAATAAGGGAGTAGTTGTAACTCTAGGCACTGGGAATCTGCTTTTGCTGTACTTCAACAATGACCAAGCAAAGTGCAGGAACAAGAGCATTTAATCACAGAAGTTTCAGTGGTAGGAACAGTGTGATTGCCTGAAGACTGAACTTAACATTTTGACACTACTATTACATCATCTTGAACACTCTCACTGACATTGTGTATACACATGGAGAGGAATTGATGTAGCATATCTCTATCCAATACAGTCTAAATTCTGCCCAGCTTCTCCTGAGAAACTGAAGTTAGTGTGCTGAGAACTAGAACTAATCAATGGAGGTAGGGAAGGAAATGAATTTTATAAGCAATTTCATAGAACAGTAAGGGAAAATACAAACACAGGAGGAAAAGCCAAAATCTTCAGTTCCCTATCTGGTCAGGAGAGTAAGAAAGGAAAGTTACAAGTCTACATGTGCTGGCTCTCCCTTGCAAGTCCTGAGGTCTCCTACCTTTCTCCAAGGACAACCTAGGCAACTTAGGCAACTACTTTAGGGTTGCCTAAACCTAGGACTAACTGCTTGAGTGCATAGCTGGTCATCCCCCCGATAACTTTTGATTTTGATGACCGTTTTCAACCACACTTTAGGTATCTTTCAGACTTGAAGTTCCAGCATGTACTGTGAAAACAAACGTCTGAGTAAAGGAGAGAGTCCTTATTAATGTTGCTGAAGGAAAGGATGTGGTGCAAACTCGACTTTCAGTAGACAACAGAGAAAAGCTTCATTTGAGATGTGCTCATTACTAGTCACTGGAGAACGCATAATTCTCTCCTCTGAGGACTATGCGCTGTCTAATATTTTTTTTTTTTTCTCACTTTGTAATATTGACAACATCTCTCCTATGTAGATTGTCTAACATCCATCAAGAGTGAACTCATGCTGCAACATTGGTATCTTTTATCTAAAAAAGCCAACCAACCATGAAACACAAATCCACCAGAAAACAGGCTTAATTTTTTTGAAAATCATGAGATGATCTCTCTTAAGTAATTCAACCACGGTTCTTATTAAAAAGATCTTATTAAAAAAATAATGTTCTTCCAGTAGAAAATAATTCACTGAAATAATGGAGTAATACATATATATATGTAAAGAATTGTAGAAGTAGAATGTTTGTAAATGGAGAGATTGTCTTCTGGGGAGACAATAAAAAGGAAGCCATAACACAATGTTGCAACTGCACTACTGGGATTGACATACTCAACATTGGTAACAACTGTTTTTCTAATCAAAATGTGCATATTTCACCCTCTACTATGCTGCATTTAGCAGCCATAAGGTGGACTTTACTCATGTGAAGGGGGTAATGCAGGATGCCACACAAAAATTATAGACTGTAGTAATACAGAAAAGTAGAAGGACTTGGAAGATCAGTAGTGGTTTTTTATGTACCTCAAACATCTCAGGGATTTTCTTCCATAATTACCACTCCTCTTCTCCAACTCAACTAATTCAATTATAAGAAGCCTGGGAAAAGACACACCTTTAATCTTAAACAGAATAAAATAAGAAATAACCTAGGGAGACACATAAGATCAGTGCCAAGGTAGGTAAAAATCCTTTGGAATATATTCTGAAAATAAAAATATATTTCTAAATGTTATGTATTTATTATGATGGGCTTTTGCTAAAACAGGCAAAGAATCTTATTTTCTTTGCATTTTATTAAGAAAGGCAGCCAGAAGTACTCTTATATGGTCTAGAATATAGGTAAAAAACAAGGCTGGACTAGCACCGATGCTGGAGCTTTGACTGGGAATCAATTGGAGTCTTTGATTTTCCACAGGCCAACTGTGCAAATTTTACAAGAGTACAAAATAAGATTCATTCTAGTGGAGTTGACTCAGTCAAAGCCAAAAGAATGAAATTAAGACTTTGCCGCTGTCATCTCATTCTTCCTCCAGTTCTCAAAAGATCTTTGAAGAGTTAGGAGGTGTTTGTGAGGGAGGGTGCAGTAGTACCTAACTCCATGCCTGTTCTGTAGTGTGTCCAATTGTGCTTTAATTGCCACAGGATTAGCAAGGAGGTATGTTTGAATAAAGAGGAAAAAGCAAACAAACCACTGTTTGTACAATAAAATAGCATTTTACCTCTTTGGGGACAGTCTGCCATGGTTTTCTTAACTTTGACAGCTAGCCTGCTCCTACATTTGAGAGGAGCAACTCAGGCCTTCTAATGGAAGTGCCTGGGTTCTCAGTACAGTCTGTGATAAGAATGGTTGCATTTGAGTGTCTCTGGAGGGAAATTCTGTCTCTGTGACTTACATACCCATAGAATGAGATCACAGAATCACAGAATTATCACGATTGGAAAAGACCTAAAAGATCATCCAGTCCGACCATCACCAATACTTCTCAGCTAAATCATATCCCTCAACACAACATCCAAACGTTTCTTGAACACCCCCATGGTCGGTGACTCCACCACCTCCCTGGGCAGTGCATTCCAGTGCCTGACTACCCTTACCGAGAAGTAATATTTCCTAATGTCCAGCCTGAATCTCCCCTGGCGCAGCTTGAAACCATTGCCTCTAGTTCTATCACTGTCTACACGAGAGAAAAGGCTGACCCCTAGCTCACCACAACCTCCCTTCAGGAAGTTATAGAGAGCTATAAGGCCTCCCCTGAGCCTTCTCTTCATAACCTAGGAACTCTAGTTTACTAGGCACAGAATATTTAGACAGAAGTTCAGGACTTATTTTAGGGGAACAGAGCTGGATGAGCTTATACATTCGTCAGAGACCCATTCTTTCTTTGCAACATCACATATTTTTCAGAATTGCTTGACTTTGTGCTACCTCACAGTCAGAGCACTAAAATGTTTGAAGACCCGACTGGACTTATTTAGTTTGGTTTTAGTGTTTATTTCTATAATAAAATCTCATGCATAAGTATGATTACTATTATGGCTTCTTGGGTTAATTAAAGGGGATTAGTTTCTTTTCCACAGTATATCTTGATTTTGTAACAAGACCTGGGCTCATGTCTCTTCCTTTATGCATCTGAGACAACTTATAGTACATCTGAATGCACAGACAGATTGTTTTAAAAAGCATTCACGCCACTGAACTTGAATTTTATTATGTGTATACCAGGTGGATAAATGCTTTTAAGAAACTGCTTTTGCAGTTGTGTTTTTGTGATTGTTTTCCTCCCAGATTTATGTTCCACATACCGATCTTTATTAATGGAGAGAGAAAAATGCAAAGACGTAAAGACCCCGCCCTTTCCTTAGTGCTCATTTTGGAGAGGTATCAGGAGTACACTAATAGCTTTGTTTCAAGCCATGAACTTATGAACTGATGATTTTATGAAACCTAACTCTTACTGTTATTATAGTGTAATCCTCATTCCCTTCATCACCCAATTTTTCTGCAGTCAGATCTTGCTTTGTTTTCCTGTAGGGTGACACAGATGTACATGCCCACTACTATTTGTTGCACATTGTGGCAAACATCAAATGATCAGATAGGCAGTTACTGAATGCAAGCAGCCCCTGCTGACATCAGTGGCGGAATGCTTTTCCTTGGCAGTGGGTGCATGATCTAGTCCCAGGATAACGATGTGTTTAACCTTCTCATCTGCTTCCTGACAGTTGACTGTAAATCTGTTTGTGGGCTGCTTCTTTTCTTTCATTGTTAAAAAGTGAACTGGGCAGCCATTTGCAGTTATTTTTCTGAATACAGAGTAAAGGTAAGATGTTATTAATTTATCATGGTCTTCTCTGTGAAATTAATGCATTTCCATCAGCTACTTCTTTTGCTAGTTTAGAGGTAAAAAGCTATTTTCCTGCAGGAAAAGATTGCCAGAAATGATATAAAAACATAGAAGAGGCAGATCCAGCAGCCAACTAAGTTCATCCATGTAGGTCTGCTATAGACATAGAACTTCATGTAATTAAGTCTATTCCCAGTTCTGTCATGTTGATCAAGAAAAACAGTCTAGAAACTCTCAGGGTGGTCAGGCGGGCAGGAGAGAGGTGGTGCGTATCACCAGATGGCGCTGGTAGGTATGGCTGCCAAAACTGCGTTGTTTCCTGGTTAGTTGGGTTCGGGTGGAGGTTTCAGGAAGCATGTTTTGCTCGGATGTTCAGGATACTGCTGATGGCAAAGGCCTGGAGTGGGAAACCTGCCACCCTTCTCTGCCAGCAAAAGCACCCAGTGTGTCAGCAGTGAGCAGCAGACTTTGGGGTCTGAGCATTCAACCTGCTTGCTTGAACCTTCCTGTCTTGCTTGTCTTGCTGATCCATGTACTTAAGAATTAAATATAAATGGTTCAAAATATTGGCTGTCTTGTGGCTGAATAAATTCTGATTAACTTTATGGTTGGACTGTATTGTATGTGTTGCATTGTGTTGTATTATATCGTGTAACTATATGGTGCTAGTGTTTTTCAGGTGGTAGTATCTCCAAACACCTTGCAGACTGATAATTATGTGGGAGACTTCTACTTCTGTGCATTGGAACAGCACAATTTCAGAATTAAAAAACAACAAAAAAGGCAAAGCAAAACAAAAACTCAAACACCATCAGTAATTAAAAAGAGGCCAACAGATTTGTGATACTCTTTGGGGCCAAAAGCTGAGAACAGTGTTTATCTCTTTGAAACTATTTGGGTCTATCACTTGAGTTGAGTTTACTTTTCCTTTTGTATATGAATACATGAAGACATTTTTCATGTTCAGTTTTCAATTAAAAATGTAGTTTTTATGTCTTTTTTTTTTTTTTTTTTTTTTTTTAGAACCAGAGAAATTTGAAAGTATCCTCTTTTTGTTCTCTTTGAGAAAATAGACAACATTAATTTATTTTTAACCTTCAGTAGTAAATCTTTACTGCTTTTGGCTAGCTGTAGTAGTTAACTATAGCTAAATCCTGCCAGAACTTTAAAATTAACATATTTCCCTTTTTTCTTTCCCATTCACTAAGAGTTTGTGGGTTCTTTTCTGATCACAGTTGACTGGAGAATCTGATTTGTGGTTCAGTATTAGTACACTGAGAAAAAGTGCCACCTCTTGTGTTATTAAAATAATTCCCTGCAGCCTCTAGGGGACCTTATATGTCTCTGATTCTTACATGACAGCTCAAAGGGCTGTGGTAGGTGTACTGTCTGATTTTAACTCCTTGATGATCTCAGAGATGTACCTGTGTGTAGAGATATACATGTACTGGTCTGGGGCTGCATCCGGTGAGGTGCAGAGCAGTGTGGCTGTGCTCCAGCAAAGCACTTAACCAACTGCTCAGCATGGAGCCACTGGGCTCAAGCCAAGAGAGAGGTACTGCAACATGACCTGCATTGTGAATCGCATTCAGATTTATGGCTAGAGTTGGTCTAAGAATGAGGATAGGTGATCCAAATATGGTGTTTATTTTCCATTGAAAGGGGATATTCACAAAGGTTAGCTTAGTCTAATAGAGTCATTCCCAAAGGCCCTCTGGAGAGGCCCACCTTGCTCCTCTCCCTATAGAGAATGTGTCTAGAGAGATTAATTTTGTGACAGTAAAGCGAAGCTTTATGAATACTCCCCAAAATGTCATGCACATTGTAATTTTCTGACCTATTGCAGGTCTTGGACTCTGGCTAATGTTTCTGAAAGGTTTTCCAACATTATGGAAAGTTTGCTTAATCCTCAGGTGGATGGTGTTGTATCTGAAACTGTTTTTAGAGCTGAACCTTGCTTTCAATGCTGGTGTTAAAGATAGCTTTATCCTGGCAAGATTTCAATTACTCCTCCAGTTTACTGACTGAGGTATGTCACTGACATGTCTGTGTATCATACAACGTTGATTCTTTCAGTGATAGCTCTGGCAAAAGTAATACAGTTTTCCAAGTTGTTAAAGTAGCTTTATGACTTTCAGCAGCTTTCACCTCAGCCAAATAGAGTGATGAAGTTTATGTTGAACAAGTGAAGACTAAGATATTAACATGGACAGTGAGAGTACAGCAAATGTGTAATCTGGATGATAAAATTGGTTAAAATGCTGATACATGACCCTAGGATATTTTGCAGTATAAATCCATGCGAACATCTTATTTTAGGTTCTCTTTGCATTCTTGATTTAAGACTATTTTCTTCAAAGTGTGCTTAACTTTCTTCTGTGTGCAGAATTAAACTGGGGGTTAATCCTTTGGGGCACTGGCACTCATAATCCTATGGGATGAAGAGTAGAAGAAGAGAGGACAACATCTCAGGGGATAGGAGTAAAGATGACTGGTGGTAACAGGCACCCTGGTGGTTTAGATGTGATACATAAGTGTGTTGTGATAAATGAAGGATTTCAAAGCAAGAGGACAAGTTTAGGAGATTGTAAGCACCTCCCAGTTCCACGCATTTATCTTGAAAATTTCTTGTGGTCTGACTGGTTCTTTTCAAGACAGCTTTCCAATGCTCTGTCTGCTCAGTTCCTTCAGTATATAATGTATATTCCTTCTATCAGATGATAACTCTGGCATCTGGGCAAAGCTGCAATAATTTTAGTTGGCAACCCTTATCCCTTACAGCATGATTATCTGATGATCTTTGTCCTATCTGATTTAGTCTCATGTTATTAAGTTCAGACAGTAGCTTAAATATGCTTTCTCCTACCTGACCCCAATTCTAAGCAAAGGAAGAAACTACAGGTAATGAAAATACTAGTTGTCTTTTTCATGTGAACTATTAAACTACTGCCTTTTGTCTGTTGAAATATGAAAAATATACTTATTTTGGTCTTCATTTTGCAACCAATACACAGTTTTTTAAAAGTCAAAGAAACCAACCTAGCACTGACAAAAAAAGATTTTTTTTTTTCCTGTATATTTTCTCTCCAATGTATGATAATAGCATCTAATTTTCTGTCAGAAAAGATAGATTCTCAAGAAACATCTGTGCCATTTGGACTGCACAGCTGTTGAAGCTGCTCTGTACCAGAGGGAATGCTTTGAGTGACCATCACAGAAAGGGAACTGTTTCCTAGGGGAAAGGAGTCCATTGGTACAAAGTTCCTGTGCTTCAATACATCTGCTGATTCGCACATGCAAAAAAAAATCTAGGAATGAAGATTCTTGAAACACCTTTTGTTAATGATCATTTTACATGGTGGTGTTCAAGACAGATGGAGAAGGATGAGGTCCACTCTCCAGCTCACATCTGTCATTGTCTTTTCAAGTACAGCATCGGTGTAGAGTAGGAGACTCCTGTTTTGATCCATGCTCAAGGCTTGCATTTTAAGCCTCCAAAAGGTAGAGAATTTTTCTTTCTGTTTAAACAGAGGCAAAACTGAAAACATGCTGAAGCTGTACAGGCTCTGAGCTGGAGTAACTCCTGGAGGATGCTAAACCCAGTGGGAATTAAAAAGCCAGACCAATTCCCAGCTTCAAGCTTCCTCTCCCAGGCATGCAGCAGACGTGTTATGCACTCCCTGGCCCTTTGCATAATGGACTGACCTTCCCCCCAGAAAAGTCAGGCCAGCATGCGAGCAACATATGGAGCATTTTGAGCCTTCCTCTGTCCAAAATATTGTGTCATTTTTAGGCTATGTAGGACCCTCAATGGGATTGACCTTCCTTCTCTTGAAATAAGTATCACAACTCTCATTGCCTTCTGTGGAAAGGGGACTGGGCATTGAGCTTGTCTCTGAGAAAGCAGAAAATAAAACCGGCAAGTTATATGGATCCCTGAGAGTCCATTAGACAGGCATTACTCATGCAAATGCAGTATTTAGACTATTTTAAATGCATATGAGTTGGAACACGCACAGCAATATTTTGTACTTTCTCTGCAAATAGAGCTTCTGTATGTGCAAAGTAGCTGGTGATGTTGCAGTGACCCAGCGCAGTGAATAGCGATTCCCATGGTGGGAGAACAGTAGAGGACACAGTAGGGCTGAGGCAAAGCACTTTGCACCAAGTCCTTTATTTTGAAGAGGATCCTGGTATAGGAGATTGTGATATTCAACTTTCATTCTGGGTCTCTTAGAATTTCCATCGGATAGGGAACATGATAATTTATGAGCATTTTAGCTGCACTGTCGTTGGAGGGAGTTTACTGTGCATTTTTGTGGAAGGCAAAATACAAGTTTTTCGAATATATAGGAAAAAATGGTATGAGTTTTCTAACTTCTGCAGTACTCCTTTAAGCCTAATGAACTTAAGATTGATTTCAAAGACTTAGTTCTTGTCTCAGCTTTGCTTATGGACAAATACACATCTTGGTGCTCCGTCATCCCACTCCCCAAAAAAGGACAGAGGATCTGAACTCTTTTTTTTTTTTTTTTGTGAAACAAAACAAAAAAAATCTGCAAAATGCTACATAAAACCCCAATAATATCTTTAGGAAGAAATAGCCAATGCTAGAACCAAGTACACTGTGATGGATAAAGCTAAATGCATACAATTGCAAAGCTAAAACTATGTGCATGCTTCTCTGTACGGTATGCACTGAGGTTAGTCCTTCCTCTTGTAAGTCCGTACTTCACCATCCTTATGTATTAGTCATGTGTGAACTGTAATAATAGATTTGTCAGGTAATCAGTCCAAATATCTTTCTCTTACTAGAAAGAGTATATCTATATGTATCTATATATATCTATATATACACACTGTACAGGAGACTGTGCAAAACTATAACACCATCAGGAGCTGCTAAAGGAAAAAAAAATCTCCTTTGTTTTGATCATTCCAAAATGCTATTCATAAAAGGTTATTGGGCGAAATCAAACTTAAGGCTAAACAGATTAATTCCCATGTTTATGTACCCCTATATGTGCTCTCTACAAATCAGGCTGTGTGATATGGGACTGACCTCTGTGTGTGAGAGTGCAAACAGGTATAACGGATCTCTGTCTTTCTGTGAGAGAAACTTTCTCCTGGAAACAGACAAGCCAGGCAGTGTGCATTTTAATTAAAATCACATCCTGGGCATTTAAGTTTTCAAAAATTATTAGTATGACAGAGGTTACCTTTTCTTGTGACTACTATTATTACTGTCAGACTGCCTGCTTCAGGTTGGGGGGCTGAAGGTTACATATGGGATGGGGGAATGTCAAGTTAGTTGGAAGGGGTTAGTACACGAGGCTGTAGCCTTGGAATGCTCTTTGTTGGCTAGTGATCTCTTGCTGTCTTGTCTACAGCTGTACAAAAGACCCCTCAGGACGTTATGTATAGCCCTCAGCAGTGACTGCAGTGCTATAAACTGCAGGTGACTCTGGTCAAATCCAATTTCTTTTCCTGAACGGAGCACAATGCTATCACTGCTGCATATTCCTTGCCAAGATAAACAGGGATAACAACTTCATGGATTGTTGTAGATAATTTCTTTCAAATTTATGCTTGGTATTGTTGTATTTCTCTAAATAATTCTGCACTATTTGCATTCCTGCACTTGTAATTGAAGCTAAGGGAGCATGATGGAATAAGATGACATTTGGGTGTATACAAATAGTCTTACAGATGAAAAGATGAGCTGTTTAGCTTAGTAAAGGACCATGCTTGTTTTTCACGTAGCAAACTTAGGACTCACAAAGAGGCTTTCTAGGAATGTCTTAATTTTTTTTACTATTCATGCTGACATTCCTATGATTCATTGATGTGCATTTTACAAATAAAGCTGCACCACAGAAGGATGAAATGACTTACCCAAGGCTGTACAAAAACTTGTGGTGCAGTCAGCTGTTGACTCACACTCCTAAATCTCTGTTCTGTTCTATTGTATCATTCTTTGGCACCTAACTAACACTTGTGCCTTGAAGTCTTCCTTTCTGGAAACAAGTTTTTTTTTCCAGCTCTGAGGAGCACAACTACTTTAAAAACAGAAGAGAAAAAAGCACATCTTTGGGGAAAAGTATAAAAGAGGCACAAGAAAAACAAATTATTTCATAGTTTAAAATTCCACTTTGAAGTGCATTTTGGTGATTATCAGATAAATCCCTAAGAACAGATTTGGAATGACACTATATATGTGCTTGAAGCAATTCTGTCTTTAATGGATCTTTTGGAACTTGTCTAAGTTGCCATGAGAAGCCGTTTTTATCATGCTGTACTGTAAATATTTTAGTACCGAAATTGGCTTTTAATAAAATTAACTACAAGTTGAAAATGTTTAATGGACTCCATGGCAGTAAAATTAAGAGAAATGTCATTTTGTCTCTCTAATGTGCCCCCAAACATTCTTGCAATGAATTAGAACGTTGATTGTTATTTTTCAGCTCAGGACTTGGCAGGTGTGTAATGCGACTCCTGATAGCAGGACAGCAGATTACATTCTCCTATAAAACCATTTCTAAGGGACTTGGCACAAAAACTGTTATTGCATGTCTGCAGGTGTTTAGTAATTGGATTAATGCGGAGCAGAAGGAATGTCTGATGCCCCAGCACTGAGAAATGCCGAGGAAAGACACATTCATTTCTGAGAGCAACCTGGAATGTATGATGACAGCCTGTTCACACACATAGTGCCAGATCTAAGCTTGCAAGTTTAAAATTAACTGCTGTGAGCAATCACCTTCCAGAGAAAAGTTTATCCAAACCTAAATACAATAACAGGAGCTCTGTAAGTAAGGAGGTAGGGAGCTTTGGGCTATGTTTTGATCCTATTCCAAAAGCAACTTGCATAACTTTAGCAAAAGTCCTTATATCATGCCTATCACGGATCCCTAAAATCCTAGGTGTCTAATAAAAATGTCCTTGATAAACACATAGACCCTCAAAATTCTGTAAAGGTACAGAGAAAATAATACAATCTCAGATCAAGGGATTTCAGGATAAATTGATATTCTTTTAAATATCTTGATCTTGAATTAGAAAGACTTTTGTAATGGCCAGGGACCAAAGACATAAATCTTCCCGTACTGATGAAAATATTAAACTAAGAAGTCCATTTGAAATAGTAAACACTAGAAACAAATTTCTAAAAGGATGTCAGCTTAGGCCCTGTCAAATCTCGGAATAACACTTGCATGTAATCTTTGATTTCACCAAGTTTCAATGTACAGCTGACAAGTTGCCCTTGAAAATTCACTTGAGCACAAGTACTGTTTTAGAAAGCATGTCTTACACATATGGCTTATAGATTAACTTTAACAGCAAGGGATTTAGGGATAAAAACAATTATTTGTGTTATCCTGTGCTGGGAAAGCAGGACCCCTGAAAAACAGTTCTCTGCTGCTAGGCCTTCGGGGAGGACAGAAGTGATGTGGGTCCAATGAGGGCACTTTGAGAAGTATTATTTTTTTTTTTTTTTATGTATTGGAGTATTATTCTCCAGGTCTACGCTGTGAGGAAAAAAGGTACTGAGGTGACTGCGCAGTGTGCTTTTTGGTTGTCTGGTTCCTCTGGAAGCAGTAGCAGCTAGATAGCGGTAGGAGAGGCCAATATCCTGTAACCAGACTGTTGGCTAATTAGAAAAGCTACCATGGCTTATATGTGTTGGGATTTCCACAGTACATCTTCCAGACCATGGAGATGTCTCAGGTGAGGATCTAAATCCGTTTGGCTTTCACCCCATCTCCTTGGCCTTTTATGAACAAAGATGAGGAGTGGGTACGGATCCACATCATTTTCTTTCGTTAGTTGGTTAGAACTGCAATTTACTGAAATAAGCAGTGGATTAATTTCAAGATGAAGTAAAATTTGCAGTTCTTTATATTCTCTCCATGAATTTACTAGCAAATAAGAATTCTAAAGGAGGAGAATACATTCTTAAGACTAAAATAGATACAGAACATACAGAACATTTTCATTACACCATATTGCCTGTGGAAAAGATAAATTTTCCTTGGGGAATTTATTCAAAATGCTGCTGTCTTTGGGGAATAACATTTGAGTATTTTACCAGGACCTTAAAAAGTTTGTCCTATGCAATGAATGACGTTTCAGTGGAGACTGGGAATTTTATGACCATGGAGCAAATGGCAGCCTCATGGAGGTCATTGAGAGCTCTGTACTGACTTCCAGATGCAACAGTCACAAGTAACTCCCACTGCAATTAAAGTTGTCAAACAACTTCCATTATAGCTTTGTCTTTTACTTCCACACAGCTTTCTTCAGGCTTGATCTCTGTCAGAAGGCTTATTGTTGAGGACATGGACAATAGAGGCTTGACTACATGTGTAACAGAGCTCATATTGCACAGATAAATACACATGCACAATCTGCTGCTCTAAAAGTTGTTTAGGATGAAAAGTTCGGCTTCCCTGAAGGTCAGAGAATGCCGTGTCACCATTTTCTTCACAGAGGTAGCTTTGCCTCAGTTTAGATCCTTTCTGTGCATTACATGTGCCAGGCCCTAGTGTGGAGGATCCATTTTATGTGGTGTGGGGAATGCTTAATTTGAATTTTCTCAGCTTTCAGATGTTTGACTTTGGAGCTTTAACACTCCTTGCTCATCAGCTTTTATGAATTTAATTTTTTTTTTTAATTTTTTTTTCAGAGTAGGAAAATTAAAGTCTGTGGTGAATCCACAAGCTTGAGTATTGCATTCCTGTGGCACAGAACTGCTGTGCTCAATGATGATGCTGACCGTATAGGCTGACAGCAGGCTGTTCTAACAGGGAAATTAATATTGCTTGAATGACTCCGGGAATAATAAAAGCAACCAGTTCTGCATCTAATGAACCCTTCCTCCAGAAAGGTGATGGTGTTTCCATCTAACCTTTTCCAGCTTTACCCCTCAAAATTTGATTAGCCCTTGAAAAACAACTTAGAAAAACTTTTGAAAAAGTCTCTGAAAGCCCAGAGTTTTCCTGCAGGTAAAGGAATGGCTGTGTATCAAAGCACCCCAACAGTGGTAGCTAAAGGGATGCAAAAGAATAAATTTGCTTTGTTTGTACACTCCCTATGAATTCACTCACAGCCTACTGTTGAACACAGGAAAATAAGTTATCTGGACCTTTGTTCAGACTCAATACACATTGTTACATTCTTACATAAGTCTGAAAGATACAGAGTTCGGACAAAACCAGTTGCCTCAACTCCCTTTATTATCAGTGGAGACAGAGTGATTTATGCCCATTTTCTTGAACACCTGTCTTCTAGAAGAAGGTTGCCTTCTAGAAGTACCTCTACTTCTCCACTGACTAGAAGGGGACTTTGCATAAATCTTAAGTCTGCCTGAAACTACAACTATACTTTCAGACTATTGCTTTAGCTGATCTGAATCTCATTCCAGCAGGCAATATCAGGATGGGTTCATTATGCATCGCAACAGTGAAACAATACTTTCTCCTCTGAACTAAATGAAATTATCCCATAAAAACTTTGTACTAGTGAAACAACTGTTGACACAGTTATATTAAACAAGGCTCACATCTCTTCACATAGCTATGCAAGAAAATTCTGCAGCCCCATGAGCAGATCCTGATATTTTTACTCTCTGTGAACAGAAATGTTGTCCGTCTGTAGTCCCACTGACTTGAGGGAGCATCCTCTGGGAGAAGACTGTACCTCAGTGTAGCTGGGCTGGTTCACTTACTCTGTGCATTTACTGAAGGCAATTACGCACAGTGTTACTCAAGAAAACCAGCACTCACCACCCTTACTGAAGCAGCTGTTAGTTCTCCTTTCACATTAGTATTACTATTAGTATTAAAATAGAAAGACCTCACTAGAAGATCCCAACAACACAGCAGACAGTATTAATCATTGTCCAATTCTATATCTACATTGTTTTTTCACATTGTACTCAGAGAAGATAATTGCAAATGATGAAGTTTTTAAAAGAATTTTTTTCCACAGTTGGAAGAAGAAATGCAGACCTCACTCCAAGGATCGATGTAATGATTATTCTTTAACTGTATACATGCTTTTTAGAAAGAAATATGAGTGAAGTGGGTTGTCTGCTTGAAGTATTAAGTATTGCACACTGTATTTTCAAAGGATCATTAACTTTGCTACAGAATCTACCTCAGTGTTTTTAAAAAAGAAGTTTGAACTTTCTACCATCTCATAGTTTGCTTTAATTTCTATATTTTATTTTAAAAATTACAGAAAATAAAGATATATGCCAACTAGAGGTAAAGATGTGTTCTGATCTGTAACCTTACAGGTTCAGGAGTACTTCAAAGTTGAAACTGGTGGGATCTGGTTACATTTCATCACAGAGGATAAATTTATGTCTGTAAGCCGTAACCTTTGGCCAGTCTCTGTTTCTTCCTATTGGCTGAGAGATATACTTGTGTTTTTCATCTCTCATGCAGTCACACTAAGTAAAATTCTCTTTCTTTTGTTTTTCATTTGTTTTACTGACTACTTACCTCTTCAACAAAGATGGGAGCTATCCAAATTGATTCTGTGCCTATCTATAGGAGACAAATCAAACTTTTAAAAAATGATATCTACTGTGCTACTACAAACGATGGTGATTGCTGGGGCTGCTGTAAAAACTGAAAAGTAGAATAGGTGTTATTCACAGCTATTATTAACACCGTGTTTGTGTAGTCACAACACAGAACTCTAGGGCTACATTTATATTAGAAATAAAATGAACAAGGTCTCTTCTCTCACTCTGTGGCCTGTTGACATGAGTGAGCTCATAATCAGCCAGCTGAACTCTTCTACTTACTGAAACAGTGTGGCTGCCTTCAAACAGGCTGTTGGTATTTTGGGGGGGGGTTAGCTAAGACCTAAAAACTGTGTCCAGACATTATCTGGGAGAGTATTACTTTGGGTAAAAAGGATGTCAAGAGGTGTGCTAGTAATTTAATGTCATGACCTGGCCCTGTTTGATGTGCTAATATAGAAGTAGTAAAAAATGTCAGGTGCTGTACAGAGCCAGAAACCAGCACAATGTCAGTCAGACCTTGACATGAGCAGCAATATCAAGAGGACAGTTATGTATGAACCCGAGTTCTGCAATGACATACATAATTTTCATTCTTTCCTTTCCATTGCAGAATGGAATAAAAAGAAATTAGGTTTCTTCTAAAATTTGGGAACAGAGATATGCTCTTGCTGTTACTCCTCAAGATCTGGGAGGGAGAATTTACTTTCTGTCATGCAAAAATGTTCCATTTATCAAAGGAAGGCAGTATGTGAACAATATATTACAAGTTTGTAATGAAAATCCAGCTTCACAAAAACGAAACAATATGAAGCATTCTCTTCTTCCCAAATTATGAAAGTTTCAAATTTCAACCTGAATGAATAGTTCTGTTTCCCACCCAAACATATTTCTTGGACAACTCCTGGAAATCTGATACCTGAACACTGTTCTTTATGGGAGCTCTTCTGAGTTTCTGTATCAGTCTACACCTGAGGGTACACTGAAATGCATGACTGTTCATAGCTGGAAATGTGAATCTGTGTATATGCATCCTGTATGCCTGTATTATAGAATACGCTTGGATATTACATATGACTGCTGTTTTCGACACATAATCACCGAATTAGGGAGGTATGTTCAGCGTGGACCAGCTACTTCTATGGTGAAGGAACTAAACCTCAGGTTCCTACTTCACCTGATTGGGCAACCTCTGGATCCCATCCTCATTTTACAATGAGGGCAAATCCCTCAAATGGACCAAGTTTTTCTGGGCACAAGCTGATAATTATGGGAAGACACCAGAGAAGAGTCAAATGCCTCAATTTGCTGTGAAATTGTGAGTATCATATGTGGCTTCACAGCAAAGCTCCTCCAGATTTTGCCTCTGGATGAGTCTAGCCTTAAAAAGGACTCAATAGCTTGGCTACAATTTTATTTTATTGTTGGCTAAGCTAATCTAGCCATGGAGATGTTAGTGCTGATGGTCTGAATTAATTTTACAACAAAGACATCTTTGTCACATTTTATTTCAGGAAGCAATTCTTGACTTTGAGATGAAAAAAAATTTGAGCATTGGGCTTCTGAAGGAAAAAAAAAATGAGGTGCTGGGCTTCTGAAGTTCCTCTAGTAAAACAGAGGATATTGCTACTGAAATTATTGGCTCCTGTTGTCCTCTGCTTGGAGGGATCTTATTGCTAGCTGATGATACTTACCCAAGGTGGCATTAAAACTTCCTTCCATTCTTAGATATGCGGTGTGCCATCCTAAACAAAGGCAATCTGATGTTAAAAGTATAGCTATACTGGCAAGCAGTGCTTAAAGAAATGCAGGGCACAGCTGGTGTGGAATAAGGCTCTCCCATATTTCTGCATAACACAGGCTCCAGCCCAAGATGAAGCCACTAGAAAACCTCGGCACAGGCAAGATACACAAGACTGCATAGCCAATGATAACAGGAAAGTTTAACACTAGATCAACACAAGTATAATTAGCTGTTTCAAGTGGAGACACTATTCTTCATTTCCTGCCCTCAGTTTGTTGCTCTGAACTGTTAAACAATAGCTGTGTTTCATGCAAGAAGGGTTGGGTTTCAGAGGCTGGTGAAATGGTTCTCCTGTGGGACCAGATCCAAAGGCAGATGGATTCACTGGGAGTGTCACTGTGCTACTTCAGGTGGGTCAAGACAGCCCGACAAATGCAGAAGTGGTGGGTAGCTTATTTGACAACAAAAAAAAGCCGTTAGAATTACTTCAGCAGTGCTTTCATCCAGATGATTTCAGCCCTTTTGACTCAGATAGGCTTTATATTCACTGTACTGAAACACTACCAAGAGATCCCCTTCTTTTTTTTTCTGATTACTTCCAAATTTTTAATATGGGGAGAGATTTACCTTTTCTTTTCCCTACTAGTCTCTGCACAAGTCTTCATTTTCTGCCTGCTTCGCCAGTCTCTTTCAACCATTTACCACCTTTCAGTCATACTTTTTTAACCACACTTTTTTTTTTCTCTCAGCGTTGTCTCTGCTGCCTACTAGTAACTTCCAGATGCACTAAGTTTTCTTTCCATAGATCCAGACATCTTAAGATCACAGTAGGGCTTGCCCTTGGCAAAGATCACTAGCCTATGGAAGTAGGCTGGTCACCACCTGAGTCAAATTCCTGAGTTCCAGGTAATGAGAAGCTAGATCCAGGGAAAATCTGCCCTCTTTCTTTTGATAATAGCTTATTCTGCAAGTTATGGCAACATCTGAACTCAGTATTCCATAGTGAGTCTAACATGAATGCAAAATCAGGAGGGCCTGGCATCATCCTGTGGGATAAGAAAACCATTTAGAAATGTCCAGTTGAAAAGTTTATATAATGATATCAATCATTAGATCTTTTGTATAACATGTGCAGATTACAGTTATGTGCATGACAACCTTATCATTTTTGCCTGACATAATAAACATTTGATGATTATCCCAAACTTTCTGCCATTTTAAAATGGCAGACTACAAAAAATATAGGTTACATGCTCCAAAGACTTAGAAGTTTTCTGCATGCACATATGCTATGGCTGAGACCAATTCTGACTGTCTGCAGATGCAAACAATATGACATGCAAAAGGGATTATACATAATTGGAAGATGTGATGTGGAAAATTACTTATTTCACTGTCACTCTATGCCTTTATTTGTTCTTGAATCTCTTATTAAAAAAAAAAAAAAGACAAACCACACACAAAGAAACAAACATGTATACTGTACATCAGAACCTGGAAGTCTCCCAAGCCACAGTCTAATAATTGGCAAAACTATCAGATAAGATTCAACAGAAAACCTACAATGTGATGATGGGCCAATTTTAGAAACAAGACACAAGACATGTACTTCTGGTAGGATTCCTAGATAACAAATGCAATTCCTGCTTCTGCTACAGGTTTCTTAAAGAAGTTACCTTAAAGAAGTAATTTATGATTTCTGCTTCTTGGTTTCCCTATTCTGAAAAACAAACAAAAAAAACCCCACCCCTTTTTTTTTCTTTGTCCCACAATTTATCTGGCTTCACTGTTTATAATACAAGCAAACCTTTGCAAATAACTCTACAAATGAGCAGAAGGGACTTTACAGCTAACAAGAGTCTATTGTCTGATAAATAATACCAAGTTTGTGCATTTGGGTAGTATACAAGTAGCAATGAAGCATTCTTCTGAAAAGTGGTTTTGTTCTTGGTTATACCAAAAGTGAGTCATTCCTTTCTTGTACCAGACATTTTTTCTTGTCCTCCTTTTAAAAAGTACAGAAAATACAAAAGAAAATGTTGCATGTAAACTGGGATAGATAGGACAGAAAGATTGGGAAGAAGTTGTGGAAGATACAAAAAAGGCTTGGGAGTGCGTATAAAGACTTTCTCCGCAATCTCTAATCTTTAAGTAACATTAAACTGTCTGCATTAGGTCTTCTTCAGCTGTATCACTCTATATAACAGATGTTGATCCCGTGAATCTTTCAAGTGAAAACATTCCATGATTCACAGAAAATTTATGATTAAAAGATGGTATAAAGATGAGAAACCACCCGCCATTATGAGCCATGATGAACATGTGTGTAAAGTTATTGCAAAAGACACTGTGCATTCTACTCCCAGAAAAGGGAAAAATGTTTCCTTTGGTTGAATAAAATGTATAAATTAAGTAAAGATGGTCCTCTCCTACTGTTTGAGTCTTTCATATCAGTTTACAAGCAGTAAAATCATAAGAGCTCAGCAATAAGTACAACATTACTTCTACTCATCTGTCAATTTCAAGAAATCAGAGTATATAATTTGTTGAATAATCCTTTGAATTCCCATCTGAATATTAAAAAAGAAATGTGGTATTGCTTCATGTACCTGTCTGTGACTTCTCAGACTGTAAACAACTCTCAGTGCAGAGCTTGATTTGGCTGTCTGAAACCACGAGGCAGACATTTGTATTAACAAAGGGTTTGTTTAGAACTCCTGTTTTTGTCTAATGAATGCTACGATTCTTCCCCCTCCTGAGGGTATATAGAAAAAGGCAATGGAGATGGCAGAATTTTCATGGTGTTGCTATTTTGTTTTCCATTCAGGGAGAAGAAAAAAAAAAGGCATATGAATGAAGTAACTGCGTGAAACTGAAGTGCAAAATTATGAATATTAATTTCATGGAACAAGAACACCTGAAAAGATATACTGTGCATTAGGAAAACAGAGTTGAAATATAACTCTGCAAATTTTATCTCAACCTGTTGTTGGCTTTCCATCTCCATTCTAGAGGCAGCATGGGCTGCCCATCTTCCTGGAAGTTCCCTGCACACCACAGCTGCATTTCTGGGCTGGGAGCAGTGCAGGTCTGCAGAGGAGGAAGAGGAGGTGAGCAGGATCTCCAAGCAGGCAGAAGACAGCAGTGAGGGTTGGCAGAGCTGGGGGGACAGGAAGGGCAGGACCTGGCACCCAGGGCCCATCCCAAACTCACAGCAAGGAATCAAGGCAAGCATGGGGCTGGAGGGGGCAGCCCCAGCCACAGACACTGGGGATGGGAACAGTCTGAGGCTGAGTGGGATTCGAGAGGGCCAGCAGGCCAACCGGCAGTACATGGGGTCTCAGAAGGGGCAGTGCAGGCCAGGATTTGGGATTTGGCCCTTCCTCGTGATAGGGCCGAGGCTTTGGATGGCCCTGCAGAGGGCCAGGTCTCAGGACTGAAGTGGGCTGACCATGGGCCAGCTGTGCTGGCCATTGTCCAATGCTCAGGTGACTGTCTCCTCTCTCAGTTCAGCTCAGCTTGAGGAGGGTCACCTCCCTGCATCACAAACATTGACATAGCTGAGTCCACTCTGGGCCAGCAGCTTTCCTGAGAGTAGGACAGGAGATGTGGCAGGAGGATGGGGAGACATCTCCCTGCAAAAGGGAGCATGGGGGATCAGCCGGCAGCAGCACAGCCAGCAAGGAGACTGTCAGTCACTGATGGGAAGAAGGACCTGGGAAACAAGGAAATGTGCATGGTCCTTCCCCTTCTAGGCAGGGAGAGCAGGGACTGTCACCGAGTGAGTGAGGGAGTTCCTCAGGAGCAATCAGACCAGATGTCCAAGAGCCACAGCATCTCTGATGGGAACACCAGAGCTGCCATTGGAGAAGAGTGTCCCCATGGGAGAAGCAGACCACTCCCTGGAAAGCTCAGCAAATTTCAGATCTGATCTTTCTCAGCTCTTTTCAGTCATTGCTGAAAGACCAGCACATTCAAACTCAAAATAGCAAATTGTTCACAATCAGATAGCAATATTTATTTATTGTGTGCTGCAATAATAAACAAGAGTGAAAAACAGAGGAACTCTTTGCTCTTCAAAACCTTGCAATGAAACTACTGCACCTGTCTTGGAGTTCATATGTTTCATATTCTTTTAAAAGATATCCTGGACTTGATACAACATGGCACTTGAGCCTATGCCTCTATTTTTTTTTCTATTTGAAATGCCACTTTTTTTAATGGCAGTTTGTGTTATGCCCTTGAATGGAAAGAGAACAACCAAACTACAGATCTTGCCTGTAACAGAGATTAGGGATGCTAAAATGTTGTAAGACCTTGGCAGGGTCCTACAGTAAAGGAAGATTATCTCTGAAGCAAGGAGTTATCATGATGGCCTCTTCTATTCTACTGATAAGCTTTTTAAGTGAGAGACTGGTCAAGGACATTTTCATTCTGGTTTTAATGACATCTTGTAATATTTTTCTATGCTTCTTGGATAGCTGCAAACTGAAAATATAGCTGTTGATCAGTTAGGGGAATCTTTCGGTTTTTATAATTGGATACTCTAGAAGCATTTTCTCAGGTATCCTTGTCAGGCATTTTTGAGATAGT
The DNA here is from genome assembly GCA_009806455.1 of Tetrax tetrax. Classification (NCBI taxonomy): domain Eukaryota; kingdom Metazoa; phylum Chordata; class Aves; order Otidiformes; family Otididae; genus Tetrax; species Tetrax tetrax. The sequence goes on along the minus strand of WHYT01015492.1, from coordinate 500,544 downwards.
GCAGAATTTGCTTGATCATGTTCCAACATGGTTGTTAAAAGAATGCCTGCATTTTCTCGGTCATACTATCCTGAGAGATGTGGATTGCTCTCTTCCATCTGGGACGGTTCCAAAATAATTTAAACTGGGCTACAATCATTCTTTTGTTAGAGAAGATGTCTTCATCCATAGATGTTTTGTTTAATAGCCAACCAGTTCATAATTTACACATTTCAGTTAACAAGATGGAAAAAGTGGTTTAAAGTTCAGTCCAGGTTTTATATACGTTATAGTACACATCTGGCAGAGCTAGACTTTAGGATTGTCTCTTGATTGTTAATAGTGTAACTTTTTTGCATTGAGCTCTGTTCTTCTTGGTAATTTACTTTTTTGTCAGTAATTTGGCAAATAACTTAAGTGATTACTGTTATGAAAAACCTTTTGTAATAGCTATTATTGTGCCTGCCCCCATATATAGAGCAAGACAGTATTACTGTCTTCTTAGTGAAAGGTTAGCAGTAATTCTGATTGCAAAATGAAGTCTTAGCAATTCAGCTCCAAGAACTTATCAACATGATTGCCAGGAAACCACCAACTAAAAAATGTAGGTGAAACATTGCAACAGAAACCCCTAAGATATCTAATTAGTCTGATCCATTTTGCATGAAAATCAATGACACTGCGATTCACAAACATTTCCTAGGTTTTCTCGGTGATACACAGAGATAAAAGGACGCTTTCAGAGAGTTATTCACCAGTAGGTGAGTCATACTCTGGAAATGTAAATTTTTTCCATTGTTTCATGAAAGGGAAAAGTTCCCTAATGAAGAGTAGACTTTTGCTTTTAAGTGTTAAAGTTCAGTGAGATTAGTCTTGAAGACCTTCTCCGGCAATGAACTCTAAATGAAATAGCTGAGGGCTCTTTTAGACTTATGAAGGCCAATCTGTTGAATACCAATGTCAAAGTTAGGGTTTTATTTAGCATCTTTGCTTTATAAGGCACAGTGGTCTGTAAGCGTTTTACAGGCTCTTAGAGAATGGCGCAGGATTGTCAGCTCTCACAATTTTTTTTTTTTTTGTAGGGGTATGGTGATCTTTGGTAGGTTCTCTTTTCCCTCTTTGTTGAGTCATATAATATGTGAAAATGCCAGAATTCATTCGAAAAAAACCCTTTTTCTAGCCCTCAGTATGGTATAAAAGAAGCTATAAAATAGGAACCATATATAAGTAATAAAGTTGTGATATTTAATGTTTCTGAAGAGTTGTGGGGCCTGAATTATTGCAGTCTGATCACAGTTTGAGTCTTCTGAGAAATACTCCCACTCTTAAGATAAATACATATTTTCTTACACAGATCTCCCTTCTACTAGTGAATTTTAATTACCAAACTATTTGTCAAGGAAAAGTTTAGCTAACTGTCAGAAAAAAAAATCCTATTTTTTGTAGATGTCTCCAAGAAATTATAATTCCAATATTCTTTGTACCAACAGTGGGGAGGATTTCACTGAGAATATAAAGCTTTGTGTGAACTCGCTGTTAGAGACTGTGAATTGCCTTCCAGCTCTTTCAGTATCAATTAGAAAAGAAAAATAAAACCATATGAAAGATTAAAATAGCATGATGATGTCCTATTATTTCAGATATCACACCAGTCTTTCTAGTGATATGAGAAAAAGAAATAGTCAGAACTTCCCAAAATCAGGAAAACATTTTTAAATACTATAAACCAATTTTAAAAATTGCAAACATGGTTTATACTTATTCATTGCTTTAAAGGAAATTAGTTTGGCACGGATAAGTAAAAAGAAAGAAATAGCAGCATGAACACAAACCACTTCATTTAAAAAGGTGGGTTCTCCTAATATAGATTATTTGCTTTTGTAAGCCTGACTAAAACCTTGATATGGTGAAACTGTGAACATCTGGAATCCTCAAAATCAGTAGGAAATTATTTTAACACATAGTATGGGATTCATTTGCTTAAATTTAGACACCTACAAGTAGAAGTCTAAGGGTGAACCAGTTTTCCAGGCCCTAGGTAATCAATAAATAGAAACAGGCTTTTGCAGAGAAAAATTCTTCACCATTCTAAAACACATCTGAAATGGTCCAGATGAATTACTCCCAGAAAATTTTTATTTTTCTCTGTTAAACACAAAGATAGACATGATTGACTACTTTGGATTTAAACATCTGTAGTGTAGCCTACAGTTAGGCAAGACACCTTCATTATTTTCAGAACTGTAACAGGGTAGACTTCTCCAAGTTTGGGTACAGAAATGGTTGAAATTCCTTAGGTTTAGTTTGATTACCTCAAAATCTGTGCATATATATACACACATACATGTATCTACTTGTATTCATATGCAGGACATACAGTCTCTATCAAGACTTATGTTAGAAATACTCATCTTGATAACTTGCTTCTGCAATGTCATGTATAAATTTCACTCATATTATTCAGGATTTTCAAATTAATGCTATGGAGTTGCATAAGAACATTAACAGCACTGAGGGTGGAAAGTTCCTTACCACTTATTTGGTAAGCCTCAACTGCAAATGGATGCCACATCTTATCTCCTAACTCCTTCATACATGTGTTTGGACATTAAAAGGAGACAAGTCCTGCACCAGAAGATTATTGAGAAGGACTTTACTACAAGCATCTTCTTGCAATACATAATACACAAGGTAAGCTGTAGAATTATTTAACCAGTTTAATCTGTGGATCATAAAATCCTGAGAAACAGTCTATGAGAAATGGTCTCATAGAGCTAAGGAGTTGCTTAGTTGTTAGGCAGTGCTTAACAAAAGGTGAAATATTTGCAATTTTAAAGTCTGTATGAAAATCTTTAACAAGCAGCTAAACAATTTCCACTTTGCACAAAGTCTGTTGTGAAGCAGTGAAGGCATTTATAAGTGTCACAGTGCACACATCACAAAGATAAATCTTGGGTTGTGTCATATAGTGTAGATGAAGAATAGTTCTGACAATCATTTCTACCTAAGTACTTAAATTTACAAACTCACATATCAAATGTTGAATTATTTCTCCTAACAGGAACTGATGTGATCCTTACCATCTCCTCCAGTTGCTTCTTCCAACATGCCAATCTTTTGTGACAGTATGCTATTGAACTTCAGCCAGTAACCCTAGTCTATTTAAGAATTTCTTTCTGTTGCATTCAGTAAGGCAAATGTCAGCTGGGAACCAAATTGCCTTCATGTCTTCTTCATGGCCCTGTGACACACAGGGCATGATTCAATTTAAGGTATATTTAGATGTCTACAAGCAAGTAGGGGTCTACATGCATGCTAATATCTGAGATCCCATTAGAACCAATGGAGCTAAAGCTCAACTCTTTTGCCTAAATCTAGGCCTCTAGTGGCATTTAAAATGCCCTACAATATCTTAAGGCAACTGGACAGGGTTGGAAGTTGTGACACAAGCCCTTTGGGGAGCTGAACTTTCTTGGTTCCAGCAGCTGGAGGTCTAGTAGGACACTAAGGCAAATCAGTACGCGCTAGATGCATACCTGTAGACAGCTGAACTTGAGCCCCTGTGGTCTGGGATGTCATTCCCAAAGCTAACATACAGGTTATCTGTATTTGGTGCCATTCACATGGTTCAGTTGGAGGCAGCAATGAAGGAATTGATCTAGCATGGAACTGTAGTCCAGGTGCTGAAACCAATTAACCAGGAGCTCTGGGTATGGCTCAAAGGTTATAAAGGTTAAGAGAATGATTTTCCCTAACCATGCTCCGCTTTGGATCAGGCCACCTTAATCAGACTTTAATATTCACTTCAGATTTAATGAAACTGCTTCAGCAATAAAAACTTGGTTGTAAAATATAGATTTTAAATCAGCATTCAGTCCTTGCAGTGTTTTATGCATATGATCCACCTATAAAATTTCATTAAAGAAGCTGGGTTAGAGTCGTGAGGCATAGTTTTTATAAGCTTTGTCTCCTTCAAATCTTATAAAAATAAATTTAAGTAGCTTACATATCCCTAAATAAGCTATAACAATAGTGCAGCACAGTTCAGTTAATTTAGTATGTTGGAAAAAGTTTTCTTACTGGTTTTTAAAATGTTAGATTTTTGCCGGATATATCATTACCACCAAGTTGGTACTGACTTGTGGAGGCTATAAAACAAATAAAGTCATTAAAAATAATTTGAACAAAAGGAGTAACTTGATATCATAATGCCATCCACATTTGGTTAAAATGACTTATTTTAAAGCTCCCTTTCATCTTGCTAAACAGATTTCCAAAGTCAAAAAAATGTGATTAATAAATTATCCTCCATAAATCTTATGATAACTATGATAGTCTTTGGAGAATTATGAAGCCACATCTGGAAAAAGTATTTTACTGCCTGTAAAACAGCATGCCATGAATTTTACTAGTTCACATTAGTAAGTAAAATACGGTATATAATTTTTGCATTCATCAGTGTGAGTGCAAAACACATCATTTTCTTCTCCCCAAAACCCTTAGATTTATTTCAGAAAGAATGTTTCTTGTAAAGTTTATAAGGAGCTTGTTTTCTTTTATTCATACAGAGATATTTCTCCTTTATATTAGCTGTAATTTACAAGATGAACTGGAGAGTACCTAACATCAGAACAGAAGTAAGTAAACAGTAAGAATAATAGGGTTCATTTGTTATTATTATTGCACCAAGGCTAAAATGAGCAAGGCCAAGCCACTGAATAAATGCCAGAGCACTAATCAAGAGAGAAAGCAAAGAAGTTCATTTTCTGCTACGTAATCCAACAATAGCTATTATGGTATTCTTTTTCATTAATGACATTTTAAAATATATAGATTAGAGTCGCAAGTCATTCAAGATGAGTGGCTGTAATATTTCTGGAATTAAAAACCTGATTAAACTTAAGTATTTCTTAAATAAAATGAGCAATGTTCTTGTAGAGCCAAGTATGTCCCGGGGAAATATAAAACCCTTTTTATTTCCAAGCAGATGTTTGCAATAAGAAATGGATGGTGAGTGAAAGGGAAGAACACCATTAAGCTAAGGTAACCCCTAAAGATTTTTATATAGTTCTGCAATCATAAGCTCCATCAGTGATAAATATCACAATAGTGGTTGTAATGTACCTGGTTTTATTTATGTGTAGATCCTCGAATGCGCTTTACCTCAAGTAATATAATTCGCTTAATGACCATAGAAAAGCTATATTTTAATATAAATGAAAGCGACATAATTTTTGTAACCTGAAAAGATTATTTCTGTAAACATAATTTACAATAAATCAGAAGAATAGTATCTGTAAACACATTTTGGTTTTAGAATAAAAATAATTAAAAATCCCAGAGAAATGCTTACTAAGAAAACGTCTGTGGATTAGATTCTGACAGTCTTCTTTATTGCAAGTGATACTCTCACAATATCAACATTTTATAATTATTTATATAACATGTTGCTTAGACTGGTAACATGGATGACATTCTGGCCATAAAATTGCTATTTCAGTAAATCTAGCTCTCCTCTGTTCTGGTTTGAAATGACGGTTATCTTGTAGTATTATTATACTGGTTGTAGCTGCTTTTTTAAATATTAAAAGCTAAAACAGGCTTGTACCTGTTGATGCTTGTTGCCTTTTTGGAAAACAAAGACTTTATTTTCTTCAAGATTTCCTCAAGCTTTCCTTTGCTGTCCTCCTGTGATTTTGGCAGAGGTTTATGAGAAATGCTGGGGTCTTTGCACAGCTCTTGTGATGCTGCTGTAGAAAGGTTCGATAATGTCAAAATTGCATGCCCCTAGAGAGAGTATTGAGGGAGAGTCAGTGTTCAGTTAGGGAACGGACATTCAGATGGATAATTGGGTTTACCTGGCAAGGTTTTGGTGGTGGTGGGGCTGCAGTAGAGGCCTCTGTGAGGACAGGCCAGGGGCTGCCCTGTGCTGATCACAGCCGCTTCCAGCCGCTTCCAGCCGCTTCCAGCTGGTTCCAGCTGGCTGCAGCCATTTCCAGCCACCTCTGCAACAGACCCAAGGTGCGCCAAAGCTTGGCCGGCCTAGGAAATTGGTGATGCCTCTGGGGAGCTGGTAGTGCTGCTGTGAAAACGTATTAAAAAAAGGGCAAATAACACAAAACCGAGATAAAAGAAGGGGACAAAAAAATTATAAACAAGAGATGGAATACCGAGCACAGAGAATGAGGAGTAGGAGGTGCTCCAAGCACCTGAGCAGCTGTTCCCTGCAGCCCATGGAGAACTCATGCTCCACAGAGCAGGTTTATCCTCAAGGACTGCTGCTCAAGGAGAATATCTGCCAGAAGAGATTTATCCCGAAGGACTGCAGCTGGTGAGAAGGACTCAAGCTGACGCAGAAGAAAGGTGTGAGGGGAAAGAAGTGGCAGAGAGAAATCACAATCCCCATCCTCCATCCTCCCTGTGCTGCTGGGGGGGAGGTGTGTAAAGGAGCCTGGATTAATGGAGTGACGTTGAGCCTGGTAGAGAAGGAGGAAAGGTGTTGGTGTTAGTATTTGTTTTTTTGATCCTTACTACCCAGATATATTTTAATTGGCAATATTTTTTTTTTCACCCGTGTTCAATCTGTTTTGCCTGCAATTGTAATTGGTAAGCAATCTCGCTGACTTTTTCTTGACCCACATTCTTTCTCTTTCAGTTTCCTCCCTGTTTTGTCCCATTGAGGGGTGGTGGTGAGAGAAAGTGAGTGAGCAGCTGGGTGGGTGTTTGGCTGTTAGTCAAGGTTAACGCCACAAAACAACATAACAGTCAAACTTTTGAAGCTGCACACATAAATAGACTGTTACAGTGCTAACCATATGCAACAAATTCTTACTTTTATAGCATGGACATGTCATAGAATGGTTTGGGTTGAAAGTGACTTTTAAGGTCATCTAGTCCAACCCCCCTGCCAGGAGCAGGGACATCTCCAACCAGATCAGGTCACTCAGAACCCCATCCAACCTGGCCTTGAATTTTTCCAGGGATGGGGCATCCACCACCTCTCTGGGCAACCTGTTCCAGAGTTCCAATACCCTCACTGGAAAAAAAATTTTCCTTATATCAAGTCTGAATCTGCTTCCTTCTAGTTTAAAACCATTACCCCTTGTCCTATCACAACAGGCCCTGCTAAAGAGTTTCTCCCCATCTTTCCTATAAGCTCCCTTTAGGTACTGGAATGCCACAATAAGGTTACCCTAAAGCCTCCTCTTCTCCAGGCTGAACAATGCCAGCTCTCTCATAGGAGAGGTGCTGCAGCCCTCTGATCATCTTTGTGGCTTCCTGTGGACTTACTCTGACAGGTCCATGTCCTTCTTATGTTGGGGGCTCCATATGTCTGTGTAAGCTTCATTCTCACAAAGCTATTCCAAAGTGAATGTAACCTATTTTGACAGAAAATGACAAAATTTGCATAAGTTCATAAAACAATTTCCTGTATGAATTCCAGCAAATAAATTGTCTTGAAAAAGCATCAGTGTGGAAGATTTCTCTCTATCAACAAACCTCTCCCCTTATCACCAAGGTGCAGGAAATGTGTACTCTCACTCTTCAAACTCTGGATCACTTAAGAAAGAAAAATCAACTGCACAAACTAGCCAGAAAGCATCAGTGTGGAAAAGGCTCTAGGGACTATAGGGGAGTACAAAATCTATCCATAGCACTTTGATGCTACTGCAAAAAAGACAACTCTCGTTTGGGAGTGTGATAACAGGAGTGTTGCCTCTGAGACAGAGAAGATAATTACTCCATTCTACTCAGCACCAGGGAAACCTCAGATAGAGTGCTCTGCCCAGTTTCAGCACCACATTTAAAGAAACATGTAGACATATTGGAAAGAGTCCAAAGGTGAGCAAAAAACCAAGGGATTAAGAAAACATGACCTCTGCAGACATGCAAAAAGAACTGCTTTTCTAAAAGGGAAGATTGCGGTTGAGTGGAGTGGGACATGGACTGGTGACATGATAAGATACGTAAAAGACCTAGGAAGAGAAAGATTATGAATTTTTTCCTATGCCTTTCATAAGCAGGATAAGAATAAATCAACAAATTAGAAAAGAGGAAATTATAATTACGTAACAGAAAAACTTTCAAACTAAAAGAGTAGTTAAGCTCTAATAAAAGTTTGACTAATAAATAACTGAAAGTCCAGAAAACTTGTTAATTAACTTTGCATGATAAGACTGGGAAAATGATCTAAATGATCCATGGTTGCATTCCAGCCATAACTTTCAATGATCTCTAAATTTGTCTCTTTGAAAACTGGTGCCATCTACTACAGGTACGAATGCTAGTATGGAGTTTGTCTAGGGGTAAAAACTGGGCCATGATCTTGCTCTAGAATACCAGTTCTTTAAATCTGATATACAATGGGTGGATTTATACTAATGTTTTAGTGAGCTGAATGGGTTCCAGGTGCAAATTTTTCTTGCCCATTGCTGTCTCATGATACACGCTCAAATGCACACCTGAAACACTTGAAGTAGTTTCCTTCCTGGTGTAACTGAATTTGAGTGTAACCCTTGTGATGTAGATGCCTGTTCTTTCAGTATTTAGCTCTCCATGCGTGCATAGTGTGTTACTGGCACCAGTAGCTGGCATGAACTACGTTGCTGATAAGGACAAGGTATGGATGCATCCTGCTAGAGCCGTAACGGATAGCAATGAAACAAGCCCTGGTTCTTTTGTCTTTGTACTGCACCAGTCAGGAATGTGGATGAAGTGAATGTCCAGAGCTTAATATGAAGTATTACATGTGTGAGGTCAGTGCATCAACTCACAAGTACTTACCAGAACTTACTCAGGAAGGGTCAGAAAGGGTTATAGAAGATGGCCTTTTGAGTAATCCTATCATGATTTCATTGTGAGGATGATTATTCTTTTCTATTTACCTAAAAGTCTCTTGCAAATCCAATCCAGAAAGAAGTCTGTATTTACTTATTTATGAAGACATTTGAAAAATTCTTATAGTGATATTTGCTTCTGGTTTTTTTTTTTTCTAACCAGTGCTAACTGCTGTGGTTGAATGAATTTTGGAATAGTTTAAACCAATATTCCTTTCTTACACATTCTATTCTTTTAACAGGCTGACTCCAGTTGTGTAATGCTTCTTTCAAGCTGGAAGAAAGTTGCTTTGTTCTTTTCCTCTTGTATCTGCATTTGAGTGAAGCAGCAAATGATTCCATTTATATGTACACTGTCCCACTTTATGCAGCAGAATCTTGCAGCGAAGTAGAAGTACACAGAAACAAGTCTGGTGGAAGTGATGATTCCTTCAATGTCGGAGAAACATGTCTGGTTTTGGCATAGACCACAACTTCTTTGAAATATGAAGTAACTCTATGTGGGATATATGTTTGGTCAAATTATCTATGTGCCTATTTCTAGTGAATATGCTAGTAAATTAAACATAATTCATTAGCATAATTTTCTTACAGTAATGGTACTTTCTTTTATAATTGCAAAGAAACTGTCTGCTAATTCTAATTTATAAATTCATTCCAGGCAGCACCGATAATGGGGGGCAATAGATTAGATTCCCCCTCCTAGTAATAATTCCTCTTCCAACCATTTAACTAAATGTGTAACCACCGTAGGCTACATTTGTAATCAGTAAAGAAAGGTGGGTGCTTCCAGAGAGTAAGTCATATCTTTGGGTGGGCTGAGTGTCTTTCAAGAGGTGGCTAGAATCACAGAATGGTTTTGGTCAAAAGGGACCTTTAAAGATCACATATTCCACTCCCTGACATGGGCAGGGACACCTTCCACTAGATTAGGTTGCTCAAAGTGCCATCCAACCTGACCTTCAACATTTCCTATGATGGGGCACCCATAACCTCTCTGGGCAGCCTGTTCTAGTGTCTCACCACCCTTATAATAAAAAAAAATCTTTCTTATGTGCAGTCTAAATCTACCTGCTCTCAGTTTAAAACCGTTGGCCTTTGTCCTGTTACTACAAGCCTTGGTAAAATGTCTCTCTCTCTTTCTTATAAGCCTCCTTTATATATTGAAAGACTTCTACAAGGTCTCCCCAGAGCCTTCCCTTCACTCTGTATTCCTAGGCTGCAAGGAGTTCTGATCTAAATACATTAATCAGATGCTGGGAATAGAAGGAGTTTGCTTATTTTTTCATCATCTGTTGTCCTGAAGAGCAGAATGAACAACCTTGCATTGTAAATCACAGGGCCAGACTAACTGCGATTACGAGGGCACCTATTTATCTCAAGCTATCAAAGTACTCTCAATTTCACCGTACTTTTTGTTCTGCTTCTGTAAATGGGGACAATAGTCCTTCAACTCAAATTCTTGTTCTTGAGGGTAAATGTGTAACAGCCCATAACACAGTCAGGTGATATTTTCAAGTTTTCCATTAGAACTAAGGCAGGGAGACTGTGAGATACCAGCACTTTAAATAAACATGGATTCATATAAATGTCTCTTGTTTGGAGAGCCACTGTTAGTATGGACAGAGCTTTTAGCTCTAGGAAGATTTATGGGAATTAAGTCTTCTTGTTTGCTTGTTTCTTTTAAGCAACATAATTTAACTTCTCCTTAGCCTATTTCTTTTGGTTGAAATTAAAATATTACCACGTTCCTTGAAAAAGTTGCATTAAATGATTTCCCCTTATTTTACATGTATTTTAAAATCACTCTTTATTCCTAGCCTACAAGGAGTTCTGCTACATTAAATAAAATATTGTTTGGTTTCTGCTGTTGTAACTATAAAAAAAGGGCTCTAAGAAGCAGGAGACATGACACTGAAAAATATTGATGATACTGATCCTCTGGTTATTCTAAAAAGTTTTCCTGTGTTTAACTTTCCTATCTCTTTGCACAGAAAACCATAACATGTCTCTGGGCTTGTAAAACTCCTGGAACTCAAGAGACAGCTAAGGCCATTGATTTGATGATGTGTGAGAATCAAAACCTGACATTTTTCTAGGACAGCAAGATGGATAATTTAGGCTTTTTGTTCTCAGTTTCCACATTCTTATAAACACAGAATGATTTGTTTAAACAGTATTGTTACAAAATACACTGCAAGATCTTTCAAAGTGTCTTTTCCTGGAGGAGCCACGTGGGGCAAGTGCTTTTGTCAGAAATACCTCTTTAATTTGAAATTCAAAGCACCAAGAGCTATAAAGATGATGTGTCCCAACCAGAGGTGGAACTGGTGGGAGAGTCACACAGGTCAGTACAGCTACATGAAGTTGAACCACATTAATTTGGGCAGGAAAATGTGCTTACCTGTCATTGCCTCACCTGGAATACAAGGGAGGTGAGTTTACCATTTTCTAAACTTACAATTACTTCAATTAAAATGTAAGAGAAACAAGTCATTGGTACTACTCAAGATACAGGATCTCCAAAAGAATAAAGATACCAAATGAAGGTCCATAATTCTGGGCATTCATCTTGATACTGGAATTATTTTCTAATCTCACCTCTACAAAGTGTTGCAAGGTTTTTTTTTCTTTTTTTTAATTATCTACAGATCTGGGCTAAACCACTGTGGAGGTATGTATATAGATCCAGATTATTTCTTCAGCTTTGAACTCCAGGAGAATCACTTTTATGTTAGAACAGACGAGTCAGATAAATCTTTCTGATTCCTTCAGTGCACCAGAACACTAACACTTTCCCAGGGAAAGAAACATAAAACACACTGCATTTTATTTTCCTAGCAATCATAATTATGAGACTTATTTTATGAATTATGATTAGAATATATATCTATATGTAAATCATTAAAATAGACAGTAGGTAGATTTGCTAAAAAAATGTTGGGCAAATTTGCAAGGAATAAAATGTATTTCCTTCTAAATGACTTACATGGTTTTTGTCTTTTGATGAAATATTTCCAGGTGTTTTTTCCTGCTTCACACAAGAAAAGTAACTTTCTCTCATTTACACATTTATATTTTTTTTTACTGTCAAGAAACTGGTGGTGAAAAGAAGCATAAGAAGAAAAAGGGTGAGAATGCAGAAAAAGCAAAGAAAAGTTTTAAAAAATGAAGGTGAATAATAACTCAAAGTAGTAAAAGTAATTGAGAATGTGCTAACTACTCAGCTCCAAAATGAGGTATGAACACATACCACCTACATTTCCACAGTTCACACAAACCAGAATATGGAGATGGCATTAATGACTCTAAAAGGTGTCTCCTCGTAGTTGTGGCCACAAGAAAGTTCTTCATGCTTGGTGACCTGGACCTCTCCTATTTTGTCATAGTAAGCCTTGAGATTCCCTCATGACCCGGAACAAGAAATGGCTCCATCTGCTTCTCTGAGTGTGAAAAATTCTCCCTGCCTTTTTCTGAACTCAAAGGCGGAAGATTAATGGAGTCCATTCTGATCCTTCTTGTTCTGATGAATGAATGAAAATGGTGAAGCTGGTTGGCCTGGCCACAGTATGTTGACATGCTGCCTTAAATGTCATTCCCACTGGTTCTACTACCAACACATACATTGCCTCTAAAAAAGCAGCCCAGTTGAAAGTAATTGTGTCATTAGCATTAGTAACACTAAGAGTAACTAATATTCTTGTTGCTTTGAGGTTCTGTCTCGTGTCTTTATAAGGCAGTACGGTGAGACTGATTCATTGAAAAATAAGTCTCTTTTCCTCCAGCCTCTGAGGAAATTGCATCCCTTCCTCCTGAGAGCAGAAGGAGGAAAGGTGTCAGTGATCTGTATTTTTGCAACCTCATTAAAGGCTTCATTTGATGCTGAGTGAGGCAAAGTTTCCAGCTGGCACAGCATACAGCTGCCATCTTCCTGAGGTCAGAGGTAGCATGAGTGCCTCAGATTAATGTTACAAATCTTCCAGTGCCCATCAGTCAGATCTGGAGCTGGATTAGTCTTTGATTTTAATTTTTAATCACTTTCTAGCTTCATAAGAAATTTAAACTGCAGCCAGTGAACAAAAACTAATAAGCATCAGGGATCTGGGGCAAAGCTACTGTCACGAACCAGGATAAGAGATTTAAAGAACATCCCAAAGCCTTCATCTTAGAATCATAGAATTGTAGAATAGTTTGGGTTGGAAGGGACCTTTAAAGGTCGTCTAGTCCAAACCCTCTGCAAAGAGCAGGGGCATCTCCAACCAGATCAGGCCGCTCAGAGCCCCATCCAACCTGGCACTGAATGTTTCCAGGGATGGGGCATCCACCACCTCTCTGGGCAACCTGTTCCAGTGTTTCATCACCCTCACTGTAAGGCTATAACCATGTGAGCACCCTTCTTTATTCCTAAACCCAATGTAATTCCTCCTTTCCAATCTCTAACCTCAAGCAGAGATTTAATGCTACAAAAAGAGAAGTGTTAGAGGCTTCAGGAACTCCAGTGAAGACCTTTCTGTTTGGGATGGGTGACTTGCAAACACTGCAGCAATGAGTGACAAATTAAAACTAAGATAAATAGACAGACAAACTTTTACTGCAAAAGCACTGGCAAACACTATTATTTAATGCAGAAAGTCTGAATAAGTGTAACACTAAGATAGGATTATAAAGTAATTCCTAAAGTTGGCTGGCAGATATTTAACTATACACCTCATTCATACCATCAATGGGTAAAATTCCCATTACATTTGTAAGGAAATGGTGGAATGTCTATCTTGAAATAGGAAAAATAACATGACAGCCCTCCTGACAGCTGACGAATAAGGATTCGGACAGGAAGCATCAGCACTATAACCATGAGCTACTGAAGCTGGAAGAGATAAGCTAAATCTCTTTCATTTTCTACAGTTATGAGAAGTGCATTTCCTTGTTGGACACGGAGACGGATCTTCAAAGCTCACTCTTCCCGTTACCCTGAGACAATATATCAGAAGAGGTGAGATGCCAGGAGTGTTCTGCATTTAATTTCCCTAAGAGTTTATATATTAAAGCTCATTTATTCACCTTGATTATGCAAACTCTTGTCACAGGTGAAGTATTTTGCCTGGTTTCAAGAACACTGGTTGTCTTGGTCAAGTATGTTGTGAAGGTGCTTCGGGCTCTGTGAGAGCTTGGCTGATCACTTTTCCCACTATCCATTTCTCAGTGTTGCATCAGGTTTATTCTCCCCTCCCTTCTCCCTTCTCCTCCCCTCCCCTCTGTTTTTCAGATAACAATTCTGTATAAAAATAAATTCAATTTGATCTCTGGGATGGCTGATAAATCAGCACTTGTTTTTGTCCCCAGGGGAGAAAGGAATGTGTTTATCCAAATTTATCTTTTTTTTTTTAAAAAAATAAAAATACTTGACTGTGTTGACCAACATCACACTCCTAAATGCCTGACTGCTTAGTTTCCTAACTTAGCTTTCACTTTGGATGTATACTGTGGTTTGGATTGGTTTAAATGTTGTTTGGAAATAAAAATAACTGTCCGATGAGTCTGTGTGCAATCATGTCACATGAAGAGAAAAATACATATCTTAGTAACAGCATTCTTTTATGGATGGAGAAATGCATTTGAGATTAGAACCAAACTTGATTTGAAGAAAATGAGAACTGATTTTTTCTCCAGTTTCCAACTCTTTTGTTTTCCATTTTTATATATTTTTCTTTTTATTTTTTTTCCCCTTCCCTGCAATTCCTGCTTTTGGCTTCAAGATAGAAATAGCAGAATATCAAGGGACAAGGCTGTTCTCAAGATTTCCAGTCTCAGTGGAAGCCAAACTAGTTTTCTGGTTTTGCGTGATCTTAAAAACATTTGAATTTTACTTTCATTTTGATTAAGCATGTGAGTAATTATTCCTTAATACTGTGCTTACAGCAAACACTCTACCTTCATCCTCAGGTTGAATTTAGTATCCTTGTTTCAGAAATTGTCTAATCTCTGATTGGAGTCCTTAGGTAAAATTAAAGCTTATTTGTGTGAATAGGACAATAAAGAATTTTTTATTTTGTGATTAGAGATTATTGTCAAACAGTGAGGTGTTAATCCAGCCACCAGAGGGCCCCCATATGGCCCTGTGAAAGTGATCTGATCCTAATGAAGTTGCAGTAGAAGAATTAATAACAATTATTAAATGAGGTCAATGGATGTCAAACAAAGCACGTTCACTACTTCCTGCCAAATTCTACACGTGTGGAAAATTAAAACAATGCCTCAGTATTAAACAATCTTAAAACAAATTCTGAATCCCATACTCAGGTTTTACTTAGGAAATAATCTTGATTGCCAGATCCTGAAGTCCTTATACTTTTAACCACTACCAGGGGTTACTAGTTCTAGAAAGTTTCTATTGATGTTCTCCTGAGTAAGGACTGACAAAATTTTGATCATTTACTATATCATTCAACTTACAGAGACATTTTCCTGTCTACAACAAAAAGACAAATGTATTTTTAAATTTTGGCCCCAAACAATGCATTATGATGCTGATAGGATACGGACAGCACTGTATTTTTTAAAAAGTACTAAAAGTGGGGAAATTTTTTTCCACATATCACACAGTGAAAAAGAATAGCTTTTTACACTGTATATTCCATAAATTGTATGTTTAAGAGGCCAGGAAAGGGATGAAAGTTCAATGGGTTTGTGCCTAGAATGCCAGATTTCCAAAATAATGTTGAGAAAATCCTTGATTATCACAATAACAGGAAATCTGAAGACTTTTGAAGGCTGCTGATTTCTAAGGAATTTCAGGAAGAAGTAGCATTTCAGGATTGTTGGATTTTCTGCTTTTTGAAGACTGTATCTCAGCAGGATAGAGACCTCTAGAAACTGTAGCTATGCCAAGGACCGTGCTATATGTCTTACTAGGTGCTGTCTACCACCATATCCTGCTCCCAAATATGTTAATATTTTGGAACATTTAGCAAATGATTTCATATTTGCATGGTTGCATTCTATGCACTGAAGGTAAAACAGAACTCATGAATGTCCTGTTGATTTTGGAGACAATCACCATTGCTGTCAACATTCTCAGAAAATAGCCCCTAGCATGTAATATATAGATTATTTGCCCTTTTTTTAGCATATATAATCAGTAGATGATGAACTGTTAAGCCAAAAGCAACACTCAAACCCATTGTAGGTATATTATTTATGACCTGCTTATATTCTTGTTATTTTACAAATTAGTCCTAATCTTTGAGATATTTATGCAGCTTCTTTTGGGAATTGGTGTTTTCAAATCTGAATTGTGCCTTAAAGAAGGAGGGTTAACTTCCAGGCAATAATGCACCAGAGGCAGAAAGGAGACTTTGAGGTTTTCAAGAGTGCCAAATAGTCCCCAGTGGTTAGACTAAAGGTAAGTGGCTTTGCAGAAGATTGCAAGCAAACTTACAGTCAGAGATTGTCGTAGTTCAGCCCCGATTGGGACCAGACTATGCAGTCTCTCTCCCACTCTCCCCCACCCTCCAAGAGGATAGAGGGAGATGATATAAGAAAAACAGCTTGAGGTTTGAGATAAGGACGGGGAGAAATCCCTAAAGTTACCGTCATGAGCAAAACAGACTCGACTTGGGGAAAACTATTCATTTATTTCTAAAACTAGCAGGAGAATGACACAGGGAACGAGATAACCTCCCCCGACCCCTCCCTCTTCCTGGGCTTAACATTTATCTCTACTACCTTCCCCTCCTGAGCGGCACAGGGGGGTAAAGGGAATGGGGGTCGTGGTCAGTTCATCACGTGTTGTTTTACACCTCTGCTTCATCTTCGGGGGAGGAACTCCTTGCATTCCTCCCCTGCTCCTTCATGGGGTCCCTCCCACAGGCCACAGTCCTTTGTGAAACTGCTCCGGCGTGGGTCATCTCTTCCACGGAGTGCAGTCCCTCCAGAACGGCTGCCCCAGCAGGCCCTCCATGGGCCACAGCCTCCTTCAGGCCTCCACCTGCTCTGATGTGGGCTCCTCCACGGGCTGCAGGTGGATCTCTGCCCCTCCGTGGACCTCCATGGGCTGCAGGGGGACAACCTGCTCCACCATGGTCATCACCACAGGCTGCAGGGGAATCTTGGCCAGGAGCCACATTACTCCTCCCCCTTCTTCTTCACTGACCTCGGCGCCTGCAGCCGTTCCTCACAACAGGCTGGCAGACGCCTCTCAGGATCCTTTCTACATCTTATTCACTTCTCATCTCCTCTTCACTTCTTGCAGCCACGCCGGGCCGAGTCGGGCCCAGTCGGCTGCCCGGTGGGAGGCCAGAGGGTGAGGCCTGCAAGGCCCGCAATGCTCGCGCCTCCCTCTCTCTGCCCCGACTCAGCCACTTCACATCTTCTCTTCTTTTTTTTTCTTGTTTTTCTCCTTCTTAAATATGTTATCGCAGAGGCACTATCACAGAACATTCTGCTACGAATTGGCTTGGTCTTGGCCAGCAGCGGGTCCGCCCTAGGCCCGGCCGAGTCCACTAAACAAAGGGGAGCGACTTCTAGCAGTTTCCTACAAAAGCTGCCACCTTAGGCCCCCCCTCACCAAACAAAACCAGAACAGAAATAAAGGTTGAATAATTCTCTTCTGTTCTGTATACAAAAAAAGTGTACATTACTGCAGAAATTCTTACTAGCAGCCAAGCCTGGTGATATGTCTTATAAGTAATTAGTTTAACTGATGTGGAACCAGTATAACCCCAAGACTTCAATAATTGTTTAAAGATTTAAGTTTCACAGTTGGTTTCATAAGCCAGAACAGTCAGCAGCCAGGTTTGTGGCTAAGTTGTGAAAGTTAACAGAACACTGTGTCAGAACTCTCTTTTAAAATATTAAAGTCGTAGGATTGGAAGTGAAGATTTGTAAGCAGGATGCAAAATTTTACCTGTCATAATTTAACTAGTGAAGAAACCCGCAGGCTCTGTAGGAAAGATATCTAAACTGAGAAACAAATTTCTTCCTGTCTGAGTTTGTTGGTACAGGGATTTTCCCAGTGAGATTAGAAATAAGAACAGATGCTAAGCGTGATACACTAAGGAAAACAAATACATACTAGAAAGAACGCTTGAAGTAAACACAAGTTTTTACATTACAACATATGTGCTTGAAGACACTGCACCTATGAACCCCAGAGCTTTTCTGTAGGCTTTAATTTGGTAATATTGCAATGCCTTTTTTAAAAAGGAAGTATGGCTTCATCCATTTAGGAAGACCTAGAAGGTTGTCCTTTCTCAAATAGAAACTCTAAGATATAATTAACCATGAATAACCCCTGAAGTTATTTTGGCAGTCTCCTGTTTGAGGGAGAAAGCAGGTCCACTGCAACAAACATCTTTCTGCACCAATAAATACGAGCCTGTAAATTAACCAAGCTTGTATCTATTAACTGAGTGTATTTCTAGAGACTTTTTTAACTGCACAGATTCAACATTAAAGACTAAACTGTTCTGCGGTCCAAGTAGTTGAATCCACTACTGAGATTAGAGGAAGCTTTGTGGAGGTAGAACACAACTACTTCTTTCCTCCACTCAGATGGATCAAACTTTAGGATTCAGACTCCCTGACTTTCTCTTTTCACAGACTTAGGACTGAGTGGGATCTGTCTATAGTCATCAGAGGGAACACACATGGTCATCTTCTGCTAAAAATCTCTTTTAAACAGCTAAAGTTAGATGAGAGAAATGTCAGCCTTGTTTTACAGCATGGACTTTTGCCTGTGTACTGTAAAAAAAAAAAAAAAGTTCCTTAATAAAATTTTTCTTGGAGCCTAAGAAGATAGGGTGTGAAATCTGTTTTTCAATCTAAAGCAGTTTATATTAAAAAAAAAAAAAAAAAAAAAAGAAAAGAAAGAGGAAATTAAAAACCTTTTTTGCACTTTCAGAACCAAACTGCAACCAAATATTTTTGAAGTCCTGGAACAAGTAGAGAGAGAGTTTTTATTTTGACAATTGTAATTGCCATCAAGGTCTGAATCTGTAACACCACAAAAATAATGTTTCTGGCCAGCACCTGAAAGGTAAGTGCCAGAAATCTCACATGAAATGCTGGTTTTCAGGAGACTGCCAGTTCAAACTGGAGATTTGATAGGTTCAGATAATTTCAATAAATATTCAGACTTCTGGATGATTGTCTGAACCAAACGTGCACTCTGAACTTTTCCATTCAACTGTCTGAATAGAAAAATCACATTTATAGTTTGTAGGTAATAGCGTTATCTCGTAAGTGTATTATTCAAGAAGAATATTTAGTCAGCAACTACTGAGATGATTTATCTACTAGGACATTATTTTTTCTCCCCCTTACAACTTCAGTAATTTGCAGAATGGCAGGATTTGGGAGATATTTTTATATCTGAAATTTGTTTTTAGGAAGCTGGAAGTAAAAACAAAAGTTTTAGTGAGCTGTGAAAACACAATTAATTTATTTGTTAAGCATGCTCACAATAATAATTCCTTGTTTTTTTCCCCATGCATATCACCCACAGTCTGATATAAAAGAACATTTGATTTTCAATTAGATTTACCCCAATAGTACTCTCTTTTTCCTTTTCAATCAATGGAAATCTCTGAAATGAAGAGCTTAGGTAAGTTTCTGATGTGTAAAATAACATAGGTTTTCTGACACTCAGAGCTTATGTTGAGCTACCAGCCACCATTCTATCACAACTTCAGATTTGTTTAAACAAGTTTCCACCTGCACAACAACCCCTTTTACTGCCAGTGAAACACACTCTTCCCCAAGGAGCCCAGCATTATAAATCACCAAAGCGCACATACTGCTGCTGCCAGCATGAGAGGGGTCTGGCACGATGACTCTGAGGAGTAATGAGGGACGTGGAATAGCCCACACACATTAGGAAAGGAGAAACCAGAACACAGCCTTAGAATGTAGAAAGTAGTATATCAAAAGCTTTTAAACACAGCCTATTAGATTCAGATATGCTGTGACCATGAGGAGAGCAACCAGTCCCAAAACAAATATGCACCATCAGATAGCCTAGCATGCATGTGTATATATATGGGTGCATTATAAAATAAGAATACACTATAACATCAGACTCTACTATGTGCATTTCATTATAATAAGATACACTATTCAAATGATTGGTCAAAAACATTGAATTGAACAGACGAGAACCGGAGACCCCATGCTGCCCAAGGTACACGTTATCACCACTTTACCAAGTTTGCTCAACAGATTTTTTTTTCTCAGTAAGATCTCAGGAGCTAGTTCCAAGTATGAACAAAAAATTACACCCAGTCCCTCTTGCTAGCCACAGTTCCCATTGGTAACAGTAAATTTCTTTCTGTTGCAAGAGCCTGTAATGCTTGGAGTTTCCATTCACCCTAGCCTCCTTCCCTTTTCTGAAGGAAACTGGTGGTCTTGCAGCATGCTGGGGGTGGTCTGCAGACCTCCTCTTAGCTGCAGTTGCTCTGGTTCCTGTCTATGCTCCCATCAATTCATACCCAGCTCAATGCCACCCACAGTGCGCAGTTGCATGTGAATATCAGAAAGTTCTCCGAAAGATGCCAGCTCTGTCTTCCTTTGATGTGCCATATTAGGTCCTAATGGGCCAAATTCTTCCCTTACATACATGCAGCTCCTGCTGACTTCATCCAAGCTGCAGATTCACAACACGCAGCTTTATGCTAAGCAGAGGATAACCACAGTTTCTGAAGTATCTCAGAATAGAGCTCCCTCCAGTACAAGAAGTCATGTTCTTCAGTGCCTCAGCTATACCAGTTGCTGGAATCTGTTTGTCCCAGGAGAGGTCCATATCCATGTGTAAACACATTTTTATGGGTACACTCTTGCAAAAGATTAATTGGATTAAATAGTTCTCACCGCCTCAGGATTTTTCTGTACTGTGTCTACAAATTATACGTGTAGGCACAAGCCATTTCTAAATAAACTAGCCTGGACACTACCAGAAACGTAGCTAGAAACGTAGGAAGGAATTCAGTGCAGGATGCAAAACCCACAAGGAGGCTGGGTAAGATGCATGCAATTTCCCCATACTGTGTTCTGTACTGGGATAATTGCTCTCCTAGCAGTACCTAACGCGCTAGTTTAAAGGTAAATCAGCCTCAGCAAATGGGAAGAATTGCAGTCATAGTAGGGACCTCAGTATAGCTGTCCTCCAAAACAGTGATCATTAAACTTGTGCAGTTGTTTGTAAGACTGAATCTTGATTATACCACAGCTCTTCCATTCCTTCAGCCACCATATGTGTAGACGGCAAAGCCAGGTTAACAGAACATGACATTCACATGCCTGTGGATTTTTGGTTCATTTTTTAATAGCTGACGTATATTTCATGGTAGAACTACAGTGATGAGCTGAGTGCTGTTCTGAAAGCAATCAGAAGCAGTTATTTACATTTAGTTAAGAAAAATGCACCATATGTTGAACCCAAGGCAGTTTATAAAGTACATGGGGTTACAGGAATACTTCAGAACAATCCTTTGCATATCTTTTCAAGTTTTTTGAAAAATACATAAATATGCAGCTGTTAATAGTGACCTGAAAGATTCCCACGTTGTGTGTGTGCACACATTCTGTACTTCTTACCGAGTATATTGGCACAGGATTATCCCAACAGCAAAGGCTATATTGAATTTTATATAGCAGAGACTCACAGAATTTGTACCCACATCACTCATTCTGTAACAGCCTGCAATTAATTTGTTGCAGAAGGATAACAGATTATTCATCCCTGAGTGGTAAATTTAATACAGGCTGGAAAATCTGGTGGAAAAATTAGGATTGGACTATTCTCAGCTAGCTCTGACAGGAGTGTCTTGATAAGACAAGACAGGGCAAGACAAAATAAGACAATATAAAACAAGATAAGGTAAGGCAAGACAAGTCTAGGTGGAAAGTTAGGTGGAGCGAGGTGGTTTGTAGAATCCCTTATCACATCCCTACTGGGGATATGAAGGGTTATTGTGCTACTGTTGTTTAATTTCACTGTTTATATTGCTGTCTTCAGATTATCTGCTCAAATAGCATCTGTCCAAATGAAATGCAGGAAGGAGTAGTTCAGTATAGATTAAATGGGGGGACTCATTTCTCTGTAGCGCCTTCCTTCCGTTTCTTTTTTTTTTCTCCTCTAACCTCATGAGTTTTCCCTTTTGCAGGGTCACGTAATGCTGCAGAGCTTGCAAAGTGTGCAACTTCCCCAGCATGCTGATTGCTTTGGCATTCATCCCTCAGAGTCATAAGGCCTAAAGCTGTGACAGTCCAACAGTCATTTTACTTTGCCATGTTTCCTGGCAACACGGTGGGAGAGAAACTCTGCCAAAACCATCAGTGAAACAAACTGACTTCATAGAACTGGTTATTTTAGATGTCATTGAAATTAAGGACAGAATAGACAAGCAAAACTCTTTCATCTGGACCTCCTGTTTGTCCCAAAACTTTAAATATTTGTATCTCCAATCCAAGCAGCTATTCCCCTAAGAATTGTTCCATGTAGTATTTAAATCCCAGCTCCATCCTCTAGCCTCAGACAGATACTAGGGGCTCAAACTGGGACATAGATGGGGCCTCACCAGTGCCAAATGGAAGGGGACAGTGACTTCCCTAGATCCCTTAACAGCTTCCTCCTAATGCAGCCAAGCATACATTATTCATGACGAGAATACTCATGGGCTCGTATCCACTCGGGTTCCTACCTTCCCGCCAGGGCTACAGTGAGACAGTTCCCAGCCTGTGCTAATGTATGGAGTTGTTCTGTCCACGGTACAGGACTTTGCTTTTCTCTTCATTGTATTTCAGGGGTTTTGTGTTGGCCCTGTCCTCAAGTTTAACAACTTCTTTCTGGACTGAATCTCTGCTACTCAGTTTGTCACTGACTTATCCCAATTTATTATAATCCTCAAATTCTCTGAAGGTATGTTCTGCCTCATTATCTTATTATGGAGTAACAAATATTGCAACTATGATTCATGGCACAAAATACAAGAGATGAACAGAGGACTCCAGATTCAGAGATTCCCACGCCAGAAAGATACATGCCACGATGTTCAGCCAGATCTTCTTCCCTCTCTGCACACAGGCTGCAAGCCATCTCCTGTCTTTTCTTACAGATAGGCCAGTGTGACTAACTCATTCCAATATTTAATCATTCTCACTGCTAGGAAATTCTATCTTGTTAAAGTTTGTTTAAGGAAATTCTTTCTGCCCTTTTCCAACAGTTTCAGATTTCGGTCTAAAGCCTTACTACAGTATTACATGAATTGGTACGGGAAAGCAACCTCAGACATGGGATTTTATAATTTTTTCCCCACATTTTTGAAATTTATTTTTGAAATTTTCTATTGCTCTAAAGAATAGAAAGAAATTTGTGAGAAAGTTGCATATGTTTTCCCACTTTTTTTTCAATTTTTTAAATTTTAAATTTTTAAAACCAATTTTAGACCCATTGCACTGTGGATCATTTAGACCATACCTAGGCAGTAAGAAACTATTTTCCCAGTGTGTTTTATAAATCTATATGAATGTCAAACAATAATAATTGTACACAATTAAGTTGTCTGAATCTGGTACACACGAAAGATGGTAGATCTCAAATCTTTCTATACCAATATCTATGATCAATTAAGAAGTTCTCAGCCTACTGTAGACTTCATGTGTTGCTTCTCAGCTCTTTGTTTCAGAGTTAAGGAGCATAGCATGGTATTAATAAGAACTAACTCAATATTGCTATCTCTTCCTACAGTGAAAACTGGTTGTAGTGAGTTTATAAAACCACAACAGTGGAGATTTTCTTGTACAATAATTTAAGAAACAGGCGTTGTAACATGTTTGGGTTACTGTTGTTAAATACTTAGATTTTCTTGCTTCCAGTATTTGTTTTCCATGTATTTTCTCTGCATCTGGAATTGGTACTAATCTTTGATGAGAAAGTCAGAAAGGTCAGAAGTTAGAAAAGGTAAAACACTGCAATATAGATTTCCCATAGATGTTCCAGCTGCTCTGTACCTTTCTGGTGACACACAGTGGCCTTACATTGCTTCATCTAGTTTTATGGCTGTCTTATATCACTGGGGTAACAGAAAGCCACAGGAGAATATTGGTAAATCTGGTTTTGTGAGCATGCTTTTGGCCAAGTTGGACTTTTACTTTTACCTATGTAATTCAGCAAAAATAATTCCTTTGACATCGGTGGAGTAGTAGCTGGAATGTCCATGAGGAAGCTAAAGCTCACTTCTGAGAAGAAAATGCTTGTGTTTGTAGCAGTAGAATGGGATTTGAGAGCTCTGCATGCAGTTCTTCATTATTACAATCTTTTTTTTTGCAAGAGCTTCTGCAAGACATCATTTTCCTGCTCATGACATGTAAAATGAGGTTGGAATTTTTTTCTTTCATCTTTTGTATGTCCCATTTACTTGCATTAAATATTGAGATAGAGCAACTGCTTCCTGGCATGTCTTTGAAAAGCACCCAGCACAACAGAGCCCTAATCTGTGATGAATTTGTAAAAAAAAAAGGTTAACTTTCCTTAGTTCATGCATAATGATGCTTTAGATGAGACACAGAAAAGTTCACATGCACACTGTCTTTTTCCTGGTTACAGTGTTAAACGGTTTGACTAGAGCTATTCATATTTCCTCCAATATTCTGGTAGCATTTTCTATTCTACCTGCCAAAGAAACTCAACCTCTGATCTGACCTGGCTTTTTTTTTGCCAAAATATTTTCAAGGTGTTACATGGCGGTGAAAAGTAGATTTTGAAAACTGTTTTTCCCCCCACTGCTAAAACTTATCCATTCCCAACAAAAACATTGCTCATGTCTCAGGCACTCTCTGCCTTACAGACTATTTTATGAAGAAAATAAGGAGGGAGAGAACACTCTGCATAGTCCCCTGCCAGCATCTACCTCATCAGTGGAGTTAAGTCCGAGAGGTACTGTTAAATCCTTATCCCATCCTTCTGAGACTTGTATCCAACTTTTTCTCCATTTACATTTGCTCCCAGGTCCACTGGTATTGCTTCAACATCAATTAAGAAAAAAAGCAAAAAATCCCCAACCCCCCTTATTAATGTGGGAGGTCTCAGCTTCCCTAGAAAGCCTGTGAGATGTTGAACATGCTCATTTGGAGACAAAATTTGGCAGTTTGCTGTCACTGAAGGATAGTGTGGGCTCCCGAGCTGTGTACCACCGCTGACATTCTGTAGGTGAGAAGCGATGGTTGTTAGATCAGGCAGTGTGAGTTCCACCTTACGTGTACTGTGAAGTAACAGGATGATTTCCTCTCCTCTGTCCTGTTTGGGTATGCCTGTGTTTGTGTGCAAAGGTGGAGAACTGCCTTGGTCTCTCATCTGTTTTGAAAGCACTGCTTTTGCTGGCCAAGAAAGCAGGCAGGTGGGCAGATATTCCTTTCCAAAATTTCCAGTTGCACTACATGCCTTCAGCCAGGTATGAGGCTAACTTCTCTACATAACATTTCCATTCATTTGTCATTGCCCCCCTCTGAAAATACTAATTTAAGAATCATATTCTTGATTGATTGCAGCACCTCTCTTTGCCTCATTCTCTTTTCTTAAATGCTCCACCTTGTTCTGTTGTTTATTCCCAAGCCACCTATGAACTGACTCACCTGTTGTATGCTGAAAAGTCCGAGTTGATGATGAATACCAGTTCTGTAAAGCTGTTCAGAAGAGGCAAATTACATGGCCATTATAAGCCAGTTGCATGAAAATCCTTGGGTAAACATCATGTAAGTCAATGAACAGAGCTCCAAGTTGGCACGTTTTCCTTTTAGGTAACGGATAACTCTGTGTACAACTACTAGAGTGTTCCCTCTGAACTAATAATGAGGAGGAAGCAAAGATCATACTTGGATTTAGTACAGCCAAGTGTGAGGGCAAGAGTTTTATTAAAGGAGTTCAAACAAAAGGGCAGGCATGACCAAGATGTTATGCCTAAGGATTTAAATTTAGTTTCCTGTGTAAGTATGCAACGTCTGCCAAGAGACAAATTGTTTCCAGGGTAACACTTGAAAAGAGTGATCGTATATCCCTTAGAGTCAGGCTGTTGAACATTTGTGTAGCAGGACACCACCATGACTTTTTGCGTGTGCATCAAGCTTTACGCAAGAGCTGTGCTAAGGGAGGTTGTACTGGAGGGAATGTCAGTCACAATACTTTTTTTTTTCTGCCATTTTCCAGGAGAAGGGCCACCAGCAAAGGATTTCCACCCAGAAGTGTATTGCTGCAGATACTAGTGATTGAAAGTGCAAATTACTGTATAAGAGCACTATAAGAGCTTGAATTTTCAGGGGTAGCTGATAGAATTAGGCACTCCATTTTCACTGCATTGCAGTAGAATTTGCATACTTTCTGTCCAAGCTTTTTTGGAAATCCCACACTAACAGCCCATGGCACTGTGAAATGGCTGAATGACTGATAATTTGGTACATCTGTTGTATAATCTCTGAAGCGATGTGTATAATAAAATGAGTTCCTTATTGGTTCTCTGGATGACAACAAGTACAATAAACAATGTATTACTGCACTAGTTTTGAAAAATGTGGACAAGTCCATCTGAAGGCAGGCTCAGAGTGGTCCTAATGGTGACTAATTTCATTTCCAATGCATCCTGCTCTAGGATGTTGAAAATACTGACAGCTTCATGTCCATTTTCTGACAACAGGAAAATAAATGCTAAAATAGCTTTTGCACTCAAGCTATATCCTGCTTTTTATCCTTGGTCAGGTTTGAGGTAGTTCGGAGATTGCCTGATCTTTTTTTTTTTTTCCATTTTTTAATATTTTTTAAAAAGTGAGGAATTTGAAGTAACTTTGTGTTCACTTAATCAGAGGGATTTCTTTTCCAGCTTTTTTGATGAACTGCAAAGTTACAAATATTTAATTTAATTTAATGTTTTACTCATGCTTTTTTTCTTTTTTTTTTAGTGAAACTAAAGCCACTTATCAAAATGAAACATCATTTTGAATCAAAACCTTTTGTTCTGAAAATGTCAAAATTAAGTCTTTAGAGTTCAAAACCAAAAAAATCAATTTCCCAGAATCAACACCAATTTAAAAATATTTTGGTTTATCAAATTTATTTTTTTTGACAAAAAGAAAAAAAAAAAAAAGCTTGTATTCTATTTTATTGACCTGGATCTAGTTAGAAAATATAGAAGCTGAGAGAAAAAAAAAAGGAATATAAGAAAGAGGAGTGCCATGACATTGTATTGTGTTGCAGTTCTCCTGGTGTAAATGCAAAGATATCAATTTTCAGGGTTGTACTTTTCTTCTGTTAATGCAGAATCATTTCTCTCTTGGGTGGCTGAGATAGCAGTGTGCAGATTTTAAACATCAGCTTACGCTTTTCTGCTTGGTGAAGCATACTTATTTCTGACTTCTAGGGTTGATTTAGACTTTATTGAGAGAAACTTTTGTTTTGAACCAAAGCTAAGAAGTTTGGCTTCCTTCTACTCAAAGCTGAAATACCCAAGATCATGATCTCCTGCTGTAAATACCAAGATAATTTCTGCTCTTGAGAGCAAAAGTGTTTAAAGGACATAGTTGGCTTAAAAAAGTCTCTTTTCTCAGGCATTTGGTTGAGAGAATGGGATGTAGGGGGAAGGAGGTTTTGATTGTTTGTAGTTTTACGTCAGGAAGTCTAGCAGAAGCCACTGCAACATCTCATAAAACATTGTGCAGCTGTGTGCAGACCTCAGGGTGCACAGATGCGTATGTATTATATTTCCTTGGAGGGGGCACAAGCTGAACTTTTCGATTTTGACACCCGACAGCATCCAGCAAAGGTGAGGTCTGCTACTTGTGCTTTAGGTTTTAAAATTAAAACCGTATGTGTTGTAGTGCTCACATGACATGTATAAATGTATAAATGAGGGCCATTAAGTGAGTGCGTTTACACATCATTTAAATGAAACAACACACCTAACCAGATGGATTCCTAAAATAAGTAATTGTGTACTGTTATTTCCATAACGATTGCCCTTCCTGGTATACCCTCACTTCTCTGGTATGTCCATCACTTTGATTTGAGCTTCCAGACTGGGGGCCAAGACCTTGCTTCTCTGTGTTTTCTGTGAAGATCTTGACATTATTATGTGCAACTGGGAGTGGGATTTTTCTCACCTAACTTTAGCCATCAAACACTTAGGCTCTAGTCTGGGCTTGCCTTTTTGGCATCCTCACTAGCCAATGGAAAGAAAAAAGATTTATTTTCAGAAGGCAGTTTTACCCATCCAAAGAGATATATATTTAAGACAGTTAGATCCATGTAGTCCTCTAGATGTGCCTGTCACTGATTGCTTATGACAAAGGGAGTCTGGAGAACTAACATGGACAAATTGCCAACCTTTCGATGGGAACAGTTAGTGAGATGAAACCAAGCTTGTAAAATAATATCAAAGAACTAAAAAGAACACAGAAAGGTAGAAAAAGACAACACCCTGGGGCTTTTGGGAGACACTGAAAGCTTTTACCACATCTCTGCATCTAGCAATTTCTATAGCATTTTGTCCGACTTTCCATGAGAAAGCCTGTCAACAGTGCTGCATCTTATTATGGTTTCCAGGATGGTTGCCCAATTTAAAACAGGAAAATCAGGTCTTAAATCTTGACATGCATGTAGGAGAACTCCAGAAGCCAAAATCTAGCTACATGTCTGCAACAGCTGGACAAAACTACCAAACAAATATAGAATGTTAACTGGCCTACAATTGCTCTTTCAATTCCGTCCTTAAACATGCCAGTGGCATGAAGTATAAACTCTTGTTTTCAGATTTTGTTGTCTTTGTTCTTGAAAACTGGCAAAGTATCCCATGAAAATACCACCCTCCACCCAGATAATTTTAGCCTATATGAAGTTGTCAAAACACATCTACTTCTTTGTTTCTGTTATATCAACTTTCATTCTTTTTCCCTCCACAGATGGTAAGAGAAAAATAATAATAATGCCAGCTTTTCTCGTAGCTCTTTTTTTCCTTGAATTTCAAAGTGCTCTACAAAGGTCAATATCATTATTCTCCATTTTTCATATGTGGAAATTGAAGCATTTGTCTGTGAAGTGGCATCCAAATATAGAACCTGAATATTAGTTTCCAGAAAAACAGAAGTTTATATTATATTCAGTAACATTTCCAGCAGCTGAAGTGGGTCTTAAGGAGTACCAGTGTGTTAGTAGAGGTACATTTAGGAGTTCTGGCACAAAAAAAAAGAAATCTGCAAATGCCATTCATTATTGTGACCCATTTTGCTAATATGGCACTTGTTTTTTGCCATGTGAGTATGCTAGACAGCTGCAAAGTGTTGCAACTTCTGGACTGTTCATCAGTTGGTTTTTTTATGATGAAAAAATAAAAGCTGAATTTGTAATAATACAGGATATGTGTTCATGTGCATGTGCAATGTGTGTAACATAGGTGTGTATCCATGTGCTATGTGCAGTTGTTTGGCTGCAGTCTGAGCTGCATCTGTTAGCAATGAAAAATATGTGTTTTCTCACAGACATAAAATTCTGGGCCACTTAAAGGTGAATATTTTCATCAGATCTCTCCCTATCCTGTAATTTATAATCAGTGGAACTAGTGTGCAGTGCTCGAAGACCATAAAACAGATAGAAAATAATCACGAAGGGAGAAGTTTGTAATGTTTGCCAGATGATAATCCAGAAGGTCTACACGCTCGGAATTTAGGTTGGTGACCTCTGTTACTTTCTTCAACAACGCAAGAAGGAAGAAGATAATAAGATTACATATTTGAGAGTAAGTAGTCAGCAGTGTAATGGGGCATACTTCTATTAAAGTGTGTGGACAAGATTTTATGGTTAACGGCTGGCTTTATGCACATCCTACACATGTGCTGTGGGATACAGCAAAGGGACTGGGTCAGGGTTGGGAAGAGAAGGGTTGGAACGCATGTCGGAGGACAGATGTGAAGAGCTAAGGGAAGGTAGCAAAACAATACCACCCAGTCATCCATGTATGAAAAGGGAAAAATCTTGAATGAAGGATTCTTTCTAGGCTTCTAAATGTGCTATATAGAATATGCTGCTCTGGGCTTCCTGTTTGTGTTTTGTCTGCTTTATGAGCTCAGGAGAGTGAGTCAGTCTATGTAAAAATGGAAATGCTTTGCTAGAAAGTGCTCTGCTCTTTTCATGTGATATGAATCCTGAAGTATTAATTTCTTCCGCCTTTTATTCTTAATAGGACTGCAGAGCATTTACAGCTCTTGGAGACACTTCCCAGGACTCTCTGGCTATATCCATACGAGTAAGACCACAGACTGTCCCCTGACTCCGAGGTCAGTGGCATAAAGAGCTGTTAAAGTCCTTCAGCCTTTAGAGGCTTCAGAGGACTGCAACTACCCACTCAGTCCTCTGAGCAGGAAGGAAAAGTGGTGAAAAAAATGTCTGTTATTTAGAGAAACTACTTGTTCTTATTAATGTTAGTGAGATTATTATAATGGTAACATGGTTATTCTGAAAATCGAGTCCTACTCTATCTTGGCAATAGGATACTAATGTAAAAGAGATAATCTGTTCTCAGTCTCAGCATTATTTCTTTACAGGTAAAAATCTGGGGACTCAGGAGCTCTATACCCAGTGCAGAATTTTCTCTAACGATTCAGCTAGGTTAACTTTCCAAGATGGTGTTTCTTTTAATTTAAAAATTGAGCAGATTTGTTCAGAAGTCACTATGGAAAACTAATAATGAAGTAATAGTGTTGAATTTTTAGAATACGGATTTCGGAGATCAAGATAAAATAAGCAAAGTTGACTGTTTTAATTAAATAATGATTGCTACTTGTGCAGTCATCTAAAGCTTTGTTGTCCTGGATCTGTGTGATGAACACTTAAATTAGTTTCTTTTGAAATTGATCTATTTCCATTGGTTTGGCTGCATTTTATATCAGTCTTTGTTATGAGTCTTTCCAGTGCATACAAAAAGTTAAATTAGCACAAAGATAGTTACAGAGGGTCTGAAGGTGTAAAAAAAGCCAAATCCTCATGTAGACTGTATTGTTCCCAGGCATACAAATACGATTCTGACTGCCTGTCTGAGCCTGACCTGAGCTCTGACCTGAAGTGCACAAACCTTGAAGGTTTTACATCCAAAGTGTCTGTTCTCATAGTGCATTCTGGAGTTCTTCCAGAAGTGTCCAATACTTCGTCTTTGTCCCAGGACATATTACCTTCCTCTTCTGGCAGCAGCCCATGAAAATGTGCAGGTAGAAACAAAACAGAAAGTTTCTAGCCCACGGCATATTATGTTAAGGGAATCTATTGTATTGACATATGGGTAACTAGAGATGAATGAACTAGTTCAGTCTAAATAACAACCAGCCTCAACCTTTGCCCACTGAAAAAGTGACCCTAACCCAAATCTTTTTTCAATTTGGATTGGTTCAGAGAGATCAGCTGTCGAGTCTGTCAGCTGGTAGCCAGACATCAGAGCAGACATAACTAATTAGGATATATTCCTTCATCTGGAGATTAAACATATTTTTTTTTGTACTCCTTGCATGTTCCCATAGTTACAACTTGCATTAAAACCTCCTGGTCTGAAAGCAGCATCTTCAAAACCAAAGCAAGTGAAAAAGTAGCTTTTTTTTCACAGAGAAACCTATGGAAGATGAATTTATCTTATCTGGATGTTTTCTCCTTCAGCAAAGTTCAGCCTGCAAAGTTACTGACATCCCGTCCTCACAGAACATCTGATTCTAAGTTTCAGAACAACTTATTTCTCAGCTTTTTTAGTCAAACTTAACCCACATATTATCAAATTTTGTCCAACAACCATATGATTTCGTCACTCATGTCTTGAGAGAAAATATTGCAAATCCAAATGCTCTAAAAATATGCATAACCTGGGACTTCAGTGAGGTGCTGTATATTCTGGTGGCTGGAACTCATGAGGTGTCCATGGAATAAGGATAATCTGTAGGACTGAGAAAATTTGACTGAGCAGCTGAACTTTGGGCCTCTACTAAACAGCTTGCTGAGTGCGAGAGGCAGAGTATGAAGCTTCTCTGTCTTTCTAAAAATAAACATTTGTGCTGATGTATGTCTTCTTTTGCACCAGCTATAATTGCAGCTTTTGAGTGACTTTGCTCTACCATTTATTAATTTCTGCCCAGATTTCTATCTGGTTCCACAATAGTCAGACAGTGCACTAATGTATTTGAGTCAGCGAGAATTTACACTGTACTTTGATGCCAGTGGTATTCAGAATCTGGGGAAAAGTTAATATAATGGAGGTCAGGATCTCAGTAGGATTCAAAATCAAGATTAAACATGCTTATGGCTAAAAAGACCATAGGGCAACTTTTTAATAAGGAGACTATCAACTCACATGTTCAACATGTATTAGTGAATGGTGGAAAAAAACATTGGAAGAATATAGCACTTCAGAGAAACTAAACATCACTTGTTCAGTTTCTTTTCAATATTGATTGTGTTCCTGAAAAATAGTTTTAATTACATATTATGTAGAAATTGCCAGAAATTCTTTAGCCATTCTGCATTCAGCAAGGTACCTCTGTACTGTCTGGTTAGGATAATACTGTTAGTTGCCTACGTTAATTTTTTTTTTAATGCCAAACTGTGGACTGGTTGTGTGTAAGTGACAGTTTTATATAACTGGAACAGGAAACAGTTTTATCTTGGAGATTTGGTGAAAACCCTAAGGCTTGGGAACAGAGGTTTCTGTTGTCTGTCCATGTTTCCCACAGGCACGAGAGGGGCTTTCTGCACCTCAGAAGTCAGAAAAGCTCTCCCTTAATGTCAGTGGAGGATCTTAAGTCCTTACAGAGCAAGAAATAATGCAAGCCCTAAGAACCTCTTCCTGGATCAAGAGAATGGAATATATATGGAAAAGAGTACACATTTGATCTGAAGGGGCCAGGAGATGTCACACTGAAGCTACATTTTCCCTTTCTTTATGTATTTAATTAGACATAATATGAAAGCATTGCTACTTGCCTCCACAGTTGTTTCACTCTTTCTGTGAATGCTGGGTGCACACAGTGTCAGACTGAGTGGTGAACTTCGTATATCTGACCTCTAATCCACCAGGTCAGTGGAGCTTCATTTATGTTACCTATACTGGACTTTTTGTTCTTGGAAGAAAAATGTTACATATGTAAGAACAGAAATAAATATGGAAGTGTTTTCTGTGTGCAGCACATCTTGTCTGTTTCTTTGATTACTTTTAACAATAGTAAAGGTTTGATATTTTCCAGGCATTGGGACTGCTTTTCATCTGAGCATCTCAAAGCATTTTAGAAAGATTAAAATTAACCCTCACTCTATGTGTATATGCTATGTAAGTTTTATTACAGACAGTTTACAATATTGTCATTTAGCACATACAGTTACGAGGTGGAAAGCTGGAGCAGAGTCCAGTTATCCAGTCTCCTAATCTTGCCACTAGAAACTCTTGTGGATAGGGTTAAAGGTACCAGGACCTTCACTGAAAAGTTCAGGGCTTGTCAGCAGCTACTGTATTGTGGAACCATTAACAGAGATCAGTAATAATATTTTTTGGTTCTGTAAAAATGTATAGGAGAATTGGAGCTGAACTTCTCTACTGTTCATGTTACCACATTGGTGAGATAACCCTTGTTATAAGCCTGATAAACCCAATGGCCTTTTTGATATGAATCTTTCCTCTAGCGTGTCTTAAAAACATCACAAGCTCCTCTAAATAAAGCTGTATTTTGGTACATACTTGTGCAGTACATGTTTAACTAGCTTAAAGTCACTTTGCGGTCCCCTCAAATTCCTCTATCCATCAGCAAAACTGCACAAAGGGTGAACAGTTGTGCCGGTGCAATATTCCCAATGGCCAGTGGAAAAGAACTTGGATATGTCTTACTCACATTTTGATACTGGTGTGCAAGAAAACTGGCAGTATAATGAAATAGAGGATGAGACAACCTTACTGTGAAGATCTTACAGTCCAAGGTCCAAACTATGTAGTGCTTATTCCAGCACACCACCAATTGCCTTGACTATAACTGTTAAATTATTATCCTTGGACAGTAAAATGTAAAACTGTGAATGAGCAGGATGATATCCCCATTTAGCTCACTACAATAGACTTACTGAGTAGGGTTGATGGCTGAAACAAAATAAGATGTGGACCAGTATGTTTAAATGATGTGAAGCACAAGTCATTTAAAAATTAGCAGATCTTTAAGACCAGAGGTAGCACTGTAATAATCTAACTCTTATTTCCTACATAACACAAGCCAGAGTGTTCTGCAGATTAATTCATGCTGTGAATTCTCCCTTTTTCAAAGTCAAGAATACTGAGCTCAAAAGCTTATGGTTGAACTAGACGTGGAGGTGATGGGTTTGAGCTTGTTTGTTCAATTATTTCCTGGAGAAGCTGCACAAGCAAAGGTACAGAAATCAATTTTATCTTTTCAAGTCTTCTTCCTCATTGTCTTATTATAGCAGTGTTTATGATCTGGCCTATATTTATTGCATTCTTTGCTAGCATAGGCCTTGCATTCCTCACTTGATGTTTGCCATGTGTTGGGCATTACGTGAAATACATAGTTCTGGTTTCTTTTCTCCACAGTCACTGGACAATTAACTGATATAATGTAGGCAGTTTTTGAAAATTCATTTCAAGCCATCAGTTATAAAGGTAACATATTGCTAGAGTACTGGTATCAAGAAGATGTCAGTGAAGGAAATAAAGAAGCAATAAACGATAAAGCTGGCACTGAAATCCAGCAAGATTAGTGAAATGACATAAGTTGTAACCTGCATTCCTTCTTTTTCTCTCATTTTCTTTCCAGACATACACACATATACATATCTATATACTCTTGTGTGTGTGCATATGAATGTATTCTTGCATCTGACATAAAACATAAAGGACTGAGTTCATTTTTTCCTAGCTATGAGATGAGCAGAGGCAAGTTTTACCGGTTTGATGTTGTGTGTCCAGATTTTTCCTGTGGCTATTATTACTCAGCACCTGTACTTCCACTGCTTCTTGTCTCCTGTAGGAAAGTAGGTCTGTTCAATATCGGAGCAGGTAAAGTGAAGGCTGTGTCTGCAGCCACTGCTTTCTATTTGTACAAGCAATAGGTACAAAGTGGACATTAAACAGGCACCCTGCTGTGTACCTGACTGGTGTCTGTTTCGTGTCTACAGTTTTTGTATATTTATCTTATACCTGCTCCAGGAGCTGTACCTCTCTTTCTCTCTCTCCCCTTCTCTTTCTCTCACCCCTCCTACCCCAAACATAGCCTTCTTTTTTTTTCTTTTCCTTAAGAAAACAGATGATGAATTAAGATTAAAAGTGGCATCTTTGGGAAGATTAGATAAATCAGTGCCTGTGGGACACAAACACAAAAAAAATCCAGTCAGCTACAGGAGTGACAGAATTAATACACTGGTGAAGATGAGTCTAGGAGAAGAATTTAAAGCCAGTATTAAAATAGGGGGGATTCAGTCTGTGTGCTGCACTCACCAATTCTACATATAAATTCCCTTTTCTCATTGCCCAAGTTTTTAATGCTGCAAGCTCAAGGAAGTTCATGTCCAAACTTAGATGTTTCAGTTCTGTGGGCTCAATCCACCTCTGAAAGCATCAAATACACCTACCTCTCCTCGTTGACTCAAATGGATGACCTGGCTAGGCAGCTCAATGCCAGTTCATCTATTAGCTTGCCCCTAAGAACAAATTGAGTTCTAATAAACCAGGAGGAATACATCCTTACATGCATTTTTTCTTGCAGCTGGTGACTGCTCAGACCATGTAGCATGCTCTACCTCTTTGCAACAGCTATTGCTCTTCCAGAAGTCTTTCAACCTGACATTGAGACTGAACCTGTAAGTGGCACATGGGAGGCGTGGACAGGCAACCCCTGATAGCTCCAAGAGGAGAAGTCGCGGCTGATGCTGATGAGGAGTCTAGAATGGCAATTATATGCAGGCCTCTGCTGTCTTTCTAGGACACTCCATCCACCATATCTTAAACTCTTTACCTTGCCTTCCTTTAGATCCCTGACTTAACACTGGTGACTGCATGTACAATAAATTAATCCATTGGTTATAGCTAACAAAAGACAGTATGACATTGTCACGTTCCTATTTTGGATGAGAGGAAGGCCTCCTTGCACTCTAGCCGATGAGTCTGGGAGGCTAGGGGCAGCTAGTTCAGCCTCTCACACACCAGACCATGGTTTTGCTCATATTCTCAGGAACAGAATTAAGACTCAAAACGGAGTAAAGCACCAGGTAACTTTATTAAACTGACAAGAAGTTTGTAAATGCAAGAGAAAAGAGAGAAAGAAAGGAAAGAGGGAAAAGAGTTGCAATAGCTACCACCACGGAGATGTGGCATCCCGACAGTCCAGTTCATTCGATGGGGGAATGATCCGTCCGATGTTGGTCATTTCGATGTTGATTCCGTGGATGATGGTTCTGTCGATGTAGATTCTGTCTATGTGTATTCCCCTTTTATGTTTGTGTACTCATTGTATTCCAAGAGCTGTTTTTCCTAGCCGGTCCCATCACCTGGCGGTGATATATATGCCCATTACTGGGTGATACGCATGCCCATTATTGTCTCTGGGTGCATGCTGGGGCAGGGAGGTAGGGCTAAATTTCTCAAAATCAGCTCTGCATTCAGGTTTTCAGGACAACAGGAGCTGATAACGGGAAGCCATTGTTCGGGTGGTGGTTTGATGTTTCGACAATGTTGAGACAAATATTTGACAGTCTTTTACACCACCCCATGGCTCAACATTGTTGCCTCAGGGATAGGGTTCCATGGTGGCTTGAATGATAGAGGAAAGAAGAAAACAGACAAACAAACAAACAAACAAACATCTATTGCTGAGGGTGTGGTTTGGTTCTTTCAATCGTCCAGCCATGTTGAGATATTAATAAACCTTTTCGGTCTCTATCAGATGTTTAGTGACTTCACAGATGTTAGACATACTCTAATTGTGATATACATATATTTTGCTTCTATTACTCTTTGTTTTGTATACCATCTGCAACCTTCATGTGAAGGTCAAAAGCAGAACAGATATATTTTCATATATTGTCCTTTGTTTTGTTCTCTCCAGAGTGCCTATTTCAGGTGACAAACGCATTTAATCCAGAAATCTTTTCCTCTGAGTGTCTGTGACAGTAGCAGATTATTCACTCCAAACAAAGCATGATTCATGCTTTTGCTCCAGGGAGGACGATGCCCAGAGCAAAGCCCTGAAAGAGTAAAGGTCTAAATACACACTTCCCTCTACCTAACCCTTGTTTCCCACTTCCGTCTGGTGGGATTCCTTTGGTACCTCATGATACTGGTCATTCTGCAAGTGCTGTAGTCTGGGAAGATGTAAATCAAGCCTGTATTTAAGTTCTAGTGAAACTTAGATGCCATCCCATCAGATGTGTGAGCACCTCTAAAAACGGAAGAAGGAGATTGATGTGATGGTGGCAGAGATGTTGCTTACCTACCTTTTGCACAAGGATCGTTATGGTTACGACATCTAGGGAAGAAGAAAGCTTTTCTTCTGTCTGTTTTTCTTCTACCACTTGCTGAATGGCTTTCTATCATAAAATACTTTCTATCATAAAATCAATTCAGGTTGTGGTGGGTAGAATCACCTTTTTTTTTTTTTTTTCTGTGCAGAATGAGTGAATACTGAACTTATGAAGGCATAAGGTTCTGCTTGCCTTCCCTCTCCCACGCCGCATGAATGTTTCACGCATGGGTGCAAAGTGAACAGGGAGATGAGGCAGTCTCTCATTCAGAATACTTTACAGGTGCTGGTCACTGAGCTCTGCTAGAGTGTAGGACTGCTGGGCTCCCACCACTTTTCTCCAACATGGCTGTAGATCCTGGATCCTCCCCTTTGCTTGGACCAGTCTGGACCGGATTGCACCCTTCCCTGGTGGGAGCCAGCTTTTGTCAGTGTTGTTTCGGATTGCCTCTCCCAGACTTTGCAAATCAGCCTTCTAATGGGACTAAGTCAGAGAGCGCCAGTCTCTGCAGCCTAAACGGCCTTGCACACATACCTGTTCCTGTGAGCTGGCCCCACGCAGAGGACACAACAGAAGCTTTCAGCACAGCACCTAAGCATTTAAACAAGGAGATTAGGGTTGCTCATCTGAAGACACATATCTAAAACTTATTTTACACGTTGAACTCAGTTCCCCCAGTTTAGGAGCATGATTTGCACTCTAATCTAAGGTTCCTAATGAAGCTGTTTGCGTAGAATAAGTGACTAATTTCCCTATGTGGTTGATGAAGAGAAACACATGCCTTTGAAGACCCACAGACGGTGATTTTATTTATCTAATTCAACTGATATGCATTGATGAGCACATCAGGGAAAGAGCAGACTACAGCTGGGCAAGATTCTTTGCTAATATTTTTCACCTTGTAACTTGCAGTCTCTGTTGTGATCACAAGAAAGCTTCCTGCATGCTCTGTGTTCTGTTGAGATCTTCCCAAGGGTAAAAACAGTTCTAAATATGTCTTTCTGTTTTAATTATATTGTCACCTTTGTACTGGATATTAGGTTGAACCAATCAAAATCTTCTGTTTTTTTTCCAAATGTAAATCTCAGTCATTACTGATCTGTGCTGGATTTAATCAGTGACCTAGGAACTTTACCAACAGGCTTCTCAGCTATTCCAGCTAGATCTGGTTTTAAACAGGTTTTATTAATACTAATTGGGGATACCATTTAAATATTCATATAGGATGTTAATTAAAAAGGCATTTTGTTGGCTGATCTTATGGCAATTCTTATGATTTCTGACTCAGACTCCATTCCTCAGATTGTCACTTAAAATATTTCAAGATGCATCTTCTGCAGTATGTCAAATCCATGTAATGACAATGAAGTTGTTCCAACTCACACAAGAAGTTGGGGAAAAAAATCCAACAACATTCTAGTACTTCAGAAAGTTCCAAATTTCAATTAAGTCGAATATAGGCATTACTCTCCCAAAAGATCAATTCAGCTTCAGGAAATACTATTGCCATAAAATTAATTAGATTCTAGAAGGAGAAGAATTTTTCTTTTTAACAAATGTGTGTATGTGTGTATATATTTGTGTATGGATGAAAAAGGGAGTACAACTTCCACCATCTTTTTTACCATAAATTAAGGTCACACTTTAGACATGAAAAAATATAGAATTTTTTTTTTTATTGCCATAATCAGATTAATCTATCTACTTGGATAACAGTTTGCAATATGCTCACAGAAAATGCAGAGAACAAATATACTGATTTTCAAATTCCAGATTATCATAAAATAAAACTCAAAATCCGTATTTCAAAGGAAAGCATAGAGAAAAGAAAAGAAAAAAAAAAGACCAGATTCTTTCATGCATTGCTTATATGTAAACCCTCTGACATCAGTAAGTGTGTGCATGAATAACTGGGGAAGAGTTTGGCCCAGGATGTGGAAACTATTTGATAGAAAATGCTGAATTAATTTAAATTGCTTGGGGTATGAACACTATCTTGTGGAATGAAAAGTGGCTGAAGGATTATAAACAAAAGCAGAAGACAAAACATTAAAATATAGATTTGTGGGAAGGTTTTTTTTTTTCTAGTGAGGTACTTCAGGAATCTGTATTTAACATTTTCACTAATGATCTAGAAGAAGTTAGTCACCCATTAATGAAAGTCCTCTATCATGAATAAGAGGGTGGAGTTGCAAAAGGTGGTGAAAGAGAGATAGTACAAATGAACCTGGATGTAGATCCCAGATTTACATTGACTTCAATAACCTTTTGAGCAGATCAGCAAAGATAGAATGTTGGGAAGAATGACAAAATTAGATTAATCTTGGAAAATATACAAAGGCATTAGGTGAAAAATTATCCTAGACCTAATAATCAAAGGGAGACAGAAACATGGAGAGCAGCATTTTAAGTGAGTTTGCAATGCGTTAGAGTAAGAAAAATAATTAAGAATACAATTTGAGATTTATATGCTGCAAAAAGGAGGTACCATTTTCTTGTGCTAAGGCATGATGGAATATTACGAGGAAGAGTAACAAGGGACCCAAGGGCTAGTTTACAAAAGAAAAATGTGCATATGCAAGTAGCAATGATACAGTCACCTCTGTACCTACTAGATATTGGGCAATAGCTATCTACTACAGTGAAGCAAGAACAAACAGGTTCCCAAAACACCTTGAAAACTATTCTTATGTCGAAGCTAGCTGTTCTCTGAGATGGCACTGACATTCTCAAATCCTTTTCAAACTAAAATATTCAGTGATTCTAAGTATTGGACTCTAACTGTAGCAATGCTAACAGAAAGACAATATATTTTAAATAGCTATGCCACATGTATTTCTGTCTTTTTTAATATTATTGTGGCCAACTCATGAAAATTTTGTAGAAGTTAATAATAGTAGGTCAAAATTATCAATGGATTAGTAATACTTAGGTATATTTATGAGAATCACAATAGTTTTCAGCCCAGGAGGTGGAGTCATGTCGGGCCAGATTTTCAAAGTGTGTAAATAATGCTAAAAGTATCTTTAAGGATGTTCAGCTTGATAAGGAATTTTTATAAATCTCACTAGGTGCCTTTGATAGTTGACCCTCAATGACTGTGTAGAGCTCACACAATAAATTCACAATAGGAAAACTGAGGAAATTAGTACAATGGATAAAAGTCTGCAGCTTTGTAGGGTGATTGTAAGTCTCAAAGATCACTAAAGCAGCTGCAACCTGCCACTGCTACAGATCAGCTTAGATGCACTGATTAAAAACTTGAAAATCTGACAGATTTTTTTTTGGCTACCTACTTGGGTGGTATCTATTTATGCTAGGATTCAGAAAAGCACTTAAGCACATGCTTAAGTTTAATTTAAAGCAAATGCTGGAGTGCTTTACTGAACTGGGATGCAAAAGTCATGATTTCCTATTACTTGACTCAACACTCCATATAACAATGTAAGCATTCTTTTCAAATAAGAAATGCTTGCTATTCCAATTCAATTCTGAACATTGTTCTACATTTGCCGGAAACAAAATAAGTCTGAGGGCATAATGTGTTTTGGAAACTTTTTACTCCCTCAAACATCAAGTGGAATTTGTTTTTAAAAAATACAAACATTTTTAAAGGTACAAAGATGTGTGAGAGAGATTGGGAAGCAAGCCTATAGCCTGACTCCTTTTGTTAATGTACCCTTGCAAATTAGAAGCAGCTCCAAAGGAATTTAACTATTAGGAAACCAAAGAAATCATAGCACTAGTTTCTTCTTTAAATGAATTTCTGTGATGTTTGCTTGAATTTGGCAAGGTAAAGACATTATATATAGCTCTGGCACTGTGAAATAATTTGAAAGCTTGTCCAAATTACATAGTCACACCCTTCAAAAATTCTCATTTGCTCCAGGGTAGTGTCAAGCCAGTGGGCACAGCATCCACATTCCATGGAAGGGTAACAAGAGCAGGTCACACACCTTAGCTCTACGTAAGCCAGTGCAGGTTGCAGGTCACAGGGAATGCTGTCCAGGTGGCACTGTGTTGTGCCTGAACTAACGAGCTCTGCTTCCAGCCCCTGAATCATAGGTCCATCAGAGAAACTTTGTTTCCCTCAAGCTGGTGTTTTTTTGGAAATCTCTGCACCGTACCTCACCATTTCCTGAGGCTACATATTCGATGCCAAAAATATGAGCCCAATAGGATGCAAAGGACCAATAACGAACATAAATGGGCATATGTTAGTAAAACAAGGTGAAGCTACTTGCTGATATGGGAAATAGTTACTCAGTGATGCTTTTATAGGTCTTTGAAAAGCTTCTTAGCTCAGCTCAATGCAGTTGCTACCACATGGGTGCAAGTAGTGATTGAAAGAGTATTTCACACTGAAACTGTGCGAAATGCCAGACATCCATGCAGTGGCTTCCCAGTATGGACTAACAAAGGAATGGATTTCAGAACATAAACTCTGCTTTTTTAGAACTTCTAAATTTCCATTTTGACTATGGGCGTGTAACTTAACCAGTCACCTGAATAAGAAGTGATACTGTAGTGGCATGGTCAAAAGTTATGAAGTATCAGCAATGTAGCTTAACTACAGTTGTGTGCCAAATGAGCCAAAAATCCTCACAAAAAAAAGAGAAGGTATTTATATAACTGAAGATTGTACATAGTAATTAATAAGAATCTTTCTCTTACATGTGAAGTAACATAAGTATCAGAGATGGTGCTAGGTTCTTTATAGTTTGTTTTGAAGCTAAATAAATAATTTATAATGAAAGTTCTAAAATAATTTTAGTTTATTTTTTTTTCTACATGACTGTCAGTAAATGGATTTGTCAGTCCTTAAATTATTTATTATGAAGCTTTGATATGTTAATTCAAATTATCTTGCATTGCTAACCTATAATTGGATAGAATAATCTCATCTATTTTTATTCCTTAAATATTTCTCTTCAGAGATTAATCCACAGTAATTTAAAATTAAATTTCCCTGAATGCTCATTTTCTTTGATAACTGATGCTACCAAAATCTAATGATTTGAAGATAAACTTGAAATGCATGATTTGAGGACAAAATAAGAATGATTTTGTAGTTAATTAATTTTAGGAAAAAAAACTACAAAGGCAGCAGATGCTACTGCCAAAGTTACAGTCATGAGTGCGTCACAAGTGCTTAGGTTACCCAGGTAGACAAGAATAAATGTATTACATATCTCTGAGATAAGAATTGGCTCTGCATACAGTAAGTTCACTCTGTTTAAATGACCAGACATTGCAATCAGTCAGAACTGTAAAAATATGACTTTCCACGTTACACCCGATTTTTTTTCCTCCTCAAATAAAATAATTTTGCAATGTTTGCCTTCTCTCAATTGACCAAAATTGTAAAATTGTAGTGTGCAAGAATTAAAAAAAAAAATAAAAATCTTTGTTTCTGAAATAAGAATTTCAACACCCGGTGGAAATTGGACAGCATTTAATGGAAATGGGGTCCAGCTCTCTTGTTGTTAAAGATCCAACAGTATTTTTTTGTACAGGAAAGGTTGTTTATCCTGACAGTTTTAGTATTCTGGGACATTATTTTCACATTTTCTAAAAGCAATCTCGAGTTTTCATCTGGTTTCAGTCTTATTTATTCCCTACTTTGGATCAAAGTTGTTACATGGCTTTTCTGTTCACTGTTAAAAGTTATTGCTGTGCACCTCAAAGCATGATGCTCTAGGTTGATAGATTAATAGCAAACCATCCCTCTAAGAATTAGTGCTTTATTCTGACAGATCAATAGATTCAGTTTTTAAAGCAAAACAGATATTATTTATATAAGAAGTAGTTAATGATTTATTGCATATATTTAATTGCTTCAAATAAAACAGTATAAATTCCTGTATAGGCAATGTCAGAATATTGAGGTTAATGAATGAAAAACTGCTATCCTCATGTCTTTAGGTTTACCTAAATCCACTGCATTTCTAGTACACATATAATTATCACCATTCTATCTGCATCCCATGCACAGAGGATTGTCAGTGTATTCTTAGTGTGTATGGATTCTTCACCCAACTGAATATTGCTTACAAAGACAACGGACTCACAGACTTTCTGACATTATGATTCCCTTTCCACGGTCTCCTGAAAAAGGTTATATACCGGTATAATTCTTGAAAGCCCCAGAGGCTGATTTAAGTTTTCAGCTAAGAAATTGTGCAAAGAATAGTGCCAAAATTGCAGTTTTGAGATCTCAGAAATATTTCTGATCTTCATTATTTCTTATATATTCCATACGATGACAAATTACTTTAGAAAATACCATAAATACTTAATACATTTGTGACATTAACCCATTTATAATAAACACTATGGGTGGAGTTATTTTGTAGATAATTTAGTGTAATCTCTTTGGGAGCTAAGCAAACTGCAAAGAGGTTTTTTTTGCATACAGTTCTGTTAATACATAGTATGGCTTACTGCATGATTAATAACATAGTGCTTCTCATTGGGATACATAAAATGTAGTAAAAATAA
This sequence comes from Tetrax tetrax, assembly GCA_009806455.1. NCBI lineage: Eukaryota > Metazoa > Chordata > Aves > Otidiformes > Otididae > Tetrax > Tetrax tetrax. Next base: position 456,708 of record WHYT01015492.1, on the reverse strand, counting down.
ATAAAACCATAAAACAATTAAGGGGATTTGTACTCACTGATTTGTTCCTGGATTTGTACTCACTGATTTGTTCCTGTTTATGAATATTCAGTGTTAGTATAAACAGACAGGGGGTCCTCACTGTATCCTTTTATCATTTCCAAATATTGTTATAAGATGGTAACCTCACTGAAAACAAACAAAACAGCATGTCATGTAAAAGTAACTTCAATTTAAGATTGTGTTAGGTCAGCTCAGCTTTGAGAAATATGTGGCTTTTTCAACTGCTACTTTTGCTGGAAAGTTCTATTTGTAAATGTCAATGATATCACTTAAAAGCAAGCCAAGAAAACCTTATGTGGAAAAGTTGCAGAAATGGTATTCACTAAAGGCAATTTTCAGTTAAATTCTTCATAAGAGTTTACTTTTTATGCATTTATCAGAGTTTTTCTTTAATGAAGACAATTTGAGTTTATAAAAATATTCTCTGTCTATTCTCATGTAAACTCCCCAAACCACACCATTCATATCAAGAAAAATGTGTTCCCAGTAGCACTTTCATTTCAGTGAATGTTACATCATCCTTAAGATGCAAAGTTGCACCCCAGTGGTGCTATACTTCTTTACTTCGTAATTTACACAAAACAAGAAGTATTTCCATGAAGATGGCTGACAGTGCAGCTGCCAAGCATGAAGGAAGGACAACTGCGTGGGCAAACATAGAGGGAGACAGGAACCAGCCTGCAAGGAAGTTGCAGTGTAATGAGTGGTACCTCGTTACAGAGGGGAGTCCCATCTAATCTTCTGTAGTGGTAGAAATCCTGCTACCTCGTGGAGTTCCAGTATTATAAAATGAAGGATATGAGAGACTTTGTAAAACTGTTAATATTCTTCTGAAAACATAATGTACGGGAGTTTTTTTTTACCATAAAGGTAAAGTGATGGCAAGTAAGAATATGTCCTGCCTTCATATAATGACCTTGGAATAAAGGCTTCCAAAGAAACACTTTGCATCATTAAGTGTATTTAAGCCATGGAACTCATTGCCACATATAAATAGTACAGATAAATAAAATGTACAGAGGGGTTTAAAATCTATTTTAAAATCATAGAAGAAGTAGTTTTGGAAATGCAGCTACAAACCTTGCTCTCTGGAAGCAGCTAAGCTGCAGATTTCTGGAAAATGCCACTAAGATGGAACGAAAGAAATACTACTGCAGGTTGGTCCGCTTGTACTCCTTCCCTCAGTTTCCCCTGCTACCAGTGGTCTTCATCCAGGGGTGCAGACAGGATGGTGCTTTGCATCTCCCTTGGTCTGCCCAACACGAACACTCATGTTTTTGTAAGTGCAGGGCTGGGCTCAAACATTAGACATAAAAGAAAGGGCTACGTAGCCTCATATACATCATGTAGGTCTGGAGGGCAAGAACTTGAGAACTCTAATGGTAGTTGTGTCTCTTATTTTGTGGACTTAATCTCACAAAAGTTTTAAACTGTTTTTTAATATTTTCTCAATTTCTTGAACTATTGATAATGGTTAGGTGATCTACTGAAATAATTGATAAATCTCAGGGCTTGAAGAATAACATTTTTCATTATATTAAAACAAGCACTTAGCAGTGTTTGCAAAATGCTTGTGTTCACGATTTACTCTTTTTTTTTTTTTTTTTTTTTTTTTTTGGCAAACACATTCACTAAGCTGTACGATTCCAAAATGAATAGCTTTTGCTACTGATAACCTTTGATCACAAAAGACATGTGTTGCTCTATATATTCCACTCCTAAGATAATTATTAAAATTTTGATGGCCAGACTTACAGGAGAATGTTACTGCTTGAGGAAACACACTGTTCACCATAAGTGTCCTACAGTCTGGCATTTCTTTTTGAAGATGTTCTCAAAATAGTTTATTTTGAGATTGTTAGGGAAAAGAAAAAGAGAAAAGAAAAAACAAAAGGAAATGTGTTTATAGTGTCAATACATGATGCTTTTTCAATCAGCATGGCCCTCTGAGAATTTGTACTGCAAGATGATCGTGTGTGGCTTCATGCATGTTTGCATGTATTGAAGGTGTTTTTCATTTCTACGATGAAATAATGCTTGAACTGATGCAAGAAGAGGACGTTTCGTTCTACAAATTTATACTACAGGAAGAGCTCAAGAACAACAAAAATAAATTCAAATACTCTGTGTTCTGTTCAATAATGGTCTTTTGCAGGACAGTTAAGTTTCCCACAGAGTAAATACAATCCATATTATGTAAATATGATCCTGTGTACATTCATTTAATTTAACATTACCATCAGAATAGCACATTTCACACGTGGGAATGCAAACCCCAGCAAGGGAGCAAATTAACTGCCCACAAATTGTTTGCTAACTATGAAGTTTTCCAAAAGAAATCTCTAAGGTATATCTTTACCAAGGGCACAGTATTAGAACTCTAATACCACATGTTTCCATTTGAACAGATGGCAGTGAAAGGTTTGGCTGCAATGTGTTATTAGTTAACAGAAAAAGACTTACTGATAGAGATCAAGGATACTGTTTAAATTTACTTAGAGGAATGGTGGTTCGTAATCCATTCATACCCACAAGTATAATTACTTTATAATTACTTGTGAGTGGCTAGAACCTCGAAAGTCCAATATCTTTTGTGCTCCAGAGACCGTATCTTATCTGCTATTGTAATCGTCTTTCACGTGTTAAGGGATGCCTTAATTCAGGTTTGTCTGCTGTTGAACTGGGACAGGTTGAAATATTATTTCTGTAATTTAATTTCTAAAAATTGAGAGGAAACAACACATTGTATGAATGCTCTGACTTTAAGAAACAAGAAATCATTACTTATTGATGGCATAGTTTACATTAAGTGTCTAAAAGCTAAAGCAAAACACATGCTTATGTTATTCTTGTTACTTATTTGTGCTTTAATACACACTGCTGGGTGCTGGAATTCCTACACCCGGAACAGTGACCCCTGACTGAGAGTTTTAGACTCAGCTGGCACATCAAGAAACATAACCTTCCCCTACTTTCTACTTGACCAGAAAGTGCTCAGTGCTTAGCAGGTTCAGCCCTCAGTCCTCCCTGTCGGATCCATAATGCTTCCCAGTGATGAGAAGGATCAAGTTAAGTGACTTCAGAGTGCCTGGAAACCCTCTCTGAAGTTTGTGGAACCACTCATATGGACATAGTTAGCCGTACATATCAGTGTCTGAAGGACAAGGATGAGAGGTGCTGGGCTAAGCTTGACATTTCATATTAAAATAGTTGTGGAAAGATGCATTGAGTCGAATTCTATTGTATTTATTTGATGTGGACAGATTAAGGTTAAAGTAATCTGCAGTTAAATAAGACTAGAGAATGATACAGTATACATGTCAGAGAGTTTACAACAAACATGCCAATTGAAATGTTGCTGTATTTCAGTTCTACACAATGATCTAAATAACTGCTGAACACACATACAGTAGGTGAATGAGTCAGCTTTCATTCCACAGGAATTTTCCCTTTCTCCATGTGCAAATTTCCTTTTCTTTTTAGAAAAAAAAAATGAGATTAGAGTAGTAAATTTATTTATTAATTTAATTCTAAATGAAAATTATTGCAGTTACCTACATGTGTTTAAACAGAGGCGGAGTGTTTTTAAATTAATAACATATTAAAATAACATATTCCTTTTTTTTTTCACATGCAAGGTTTTAGTACTACATTAAAGCAAAAATCCTCTTGAAATTCAATATGTGATATGCAAATATTATCTCTGGCATGGTGACATTTTTTTTGTTGTTAAATTACTTTTGGGAAAATAATATAAAATTGTTTATTTAATATTTAGGACATTTCACTTAGAATAATAATAGCTGTGATGTAAAACACAGTTTTACTGAACCCTGTTAAGTCTTACTGAACCCTGTAACTGCTTCTGCTTTTTATTTTTTTCTTGAAGATTATTTTCTTTTGAAAAAAATCCAGAATGTCATCAAAATATAACTCCCATTCTAGGAGAAGTGCTCATGGTCTTGTATGTGATTCAACTGTATACTAGTGCCAAATACTAATAAAAATTCTCAGCTGGCATTTTACTCCGTCTTAAAATACTTTCACAGTCTGTTTTTGGCCATCTCCAGTAGGAGATGCTGGGAACATGATGTCATAGTCTTCTGAAAAAAAGCAAGAATCATATAAAGAGTACACATAAGATAACTTCAGTGTGAGACTTGTAATCCCTTTACTCAAAGCTGTTAAACCTTTTCTAAAGCTTTCACGAGGTTTGGGAACCCATACATCAGGCAGAACATTAAGCCACTACAGTGTCCAGCACAGAGATCAGAGGTCTAGAAAATATGGCCTCTGAAGAGAGATTGAGAGAAGACAGTTTGTTTAGTCTAGAGAAGAGAAGACTAAGGGGACACATGATAACAGTGTTCAAATATGTACAATTGTGCTGCGAGAACTGGGTAATAATTTGTTCCCCTTATCCACTTAGGACAGGGCAAGAAATAGTGTTCTTGAAACGAAGCAAGACAGAAATAAGTGAGAAACAAACCTGTATTTGTTAGCAATGAAAACTTTGACTGCCACAAATATTTGCAGAAAAGTAAGTAAACAGTAGCGATAGACCTTCTATCTTCAAAGTAAGAGTCTTATTTTACGTCGTTTTCCTATTGAAGAAATCTGAGCTATCAAAACAACAGAATGAGAATCCTGGATGTAAAAAACTGGAGCTTATTTCAGAAAGTACTTACCAAAGCAAAACCATTACAGGTCATTAAACCCTTGTTCAGTTATAGCTGTGAAGTTATTTCTGTTTTCAGACATATGACATACATAAACAAAGATGTGGCATATTATGCTAATTCTGCAGGTAGTATTTGCAAAGTTCTTCATGTTTCTTGGGCTTGGGTCAGTTGCTTAAAAAAAGGCACCTAATGCCTTTTGAGCCACTAATACCTAGTGTATCCGAGTTGTCCATACGGGAGTAGCAGATGTAGCCCCGGATCTAAAGGAGACTTCTTTCCTTCTGGAATTGCAGCTGGAGGCCAGGTGTGACAGGTAAAGCTTCTATAGGAGTACTAGAAACAAGCAAATGAATCAAGTTCCTAGTGCCTGGAGTTTAAAGGTTTGTCAGCAAACTGGTAAGAGTCTATAAAATCAAGGTCAGAAACATTCAAGGTTTGGAAAACGTGTTCTTTAATGGCACTGAAGAAGCTGAAACAAGTAGCAAAAAGTGAGGGCTATGAGTGTAAAGTGTTTGCAAAGATTCTGATATCTAATAAGGAACAACTTGTTGAACATTTCATATGCTGAATTTCACAGGTTCACACCAGAAAGTCACACGTTTTTGACAGGGAGTCAAAAAGTACAGTTTGCATAAAGATGTGATGGATTGTCTTATCATCTGAAATTTGTTAAATTAAGAATAGTGTGTTCAAAAAATGTCCTGTGTCTAAAATAGATATTATGAACTGGAAAAAACCTGAATTGTTGGGTCTGTGTTATGTACAATGCTAAACAAAATTACGTCAGCAAGCCTTAAGTAGGGTCGCAGTTGAAATATTTGTCCTCAACCTTTAATGACATATGAAATACACCTTTGTATGCCTTTATAAGTTTGCTGCACATATCAACAGCCAAAATTAATCCAAAATCACTACAGTAGAAGTGAATAAGTGCTGCTTTTGGTTGTAAAATATATGGATGGACTTATGAATTAATATCTGATGCATTAATTCAATCTCTTTTCCAGCATACTGACTGCTTTTCCATTATAACGCCAATATCAGAGCAAGGTGAGTGTGTGCAAACCTGATCTAGTCGGGGATGTCCCTGCTCCTTGCAGGGGGTTGGTCTAGATGACCTTTGAAGGTCCCTTCCAACCCTAACCATTCTATGATTCTATGATTCTATGTGGATAGACATGATCATCCTTTCTCCTATAGGCTAAAGTTCTAAACTCCAGACCTTCATATGCTTAAGCACATGGACCCCATTGTCAGTGATAGGAGTCGTTTCACAGAGCTCAAAAGGTTCCACAGGGCAAGATTCAGTTTGAGGCTAAGATGCCTCTGTGTAAGACTTTCTAGATGAGTTCGGTGCTTAAGGGCCTGTTATTGCTTGTGGAGAGTGGGATGGCACCTTATACCATTTGAGATGCCCTGTGATAACCTGTAAGGCTGCCACTCCAGAAGGGTACAAATACTCTATAAGCTCTGCAATATATCTGCCAGCCTTGGCACATGTAGCATATGTTGGGTATCTATCAAGAGCTTGGACATCTTAAGGGCTACTAGTTGCTTATATTTAGGCCAATGAATCTCACTTCTGTGTAAGTTAAAAAAGCCCATACATTCTAAGTAATGGCAAACAAGACAAAAATTAAACTGAAATATGAATTTTTAAGCTTCTCATTGTCATCTAAGTTTAGTGTTTCAGAGTCTTTCAGAAGTTTTATCCTCCTTGCGGTGCAGAGGAGGATTGTTACTGTCATTTTCTGGGGGGAAAAAAAAAAACACAACAAGCAAAATAATTCTTCAATGGGAAGTCTCTAGTAAAACAGAAAATTCAGCTTTAACCTTCCACTCTCTGGAAGTAAAGAAATATTGCATACTTCAACTTTGCATAATAGTAAATTTATTATAAAATGTTTTTGTGAAAAAAAAAAAATTCGAACTAAACTAACATAGCCAAAGATGTCTGTAACTGTCATATGGGAAATACATGACAGAGAAATAGGACTCCTGAGTTCCAGATCTTTCACAGCTTTCTGTATTCTCAGTTCTTCTAGCTATTTGCCAGGTTTGTTTTGAACATTCTGTATTTAAAATTTGATATTCAGTCTCTGCAATTTAAACAAAAATGGAATATTAAGGGCATGTTCACATAAAGTTAAAAACATATTAGAGTTGATCTACTCTTGTATCAACAACGCCTCTCCAGACACCAGTTTTCTCCTACTCTTATGTCACAAAACTTATAGTTTAGAAAGAGTGCAAGAAAAAAGGATAGGATGTGAATATACAAGAAGTTATTTTTCTTCTCTGTTTCTCATTTTCTTGTACTACAAAGATTTTGATCACACATTTTCTCAGCAAAGTTCTTTTGATAACTCTGGAGGACCTCTGCTACATCAGAGCTGTAAGATATTTTGTACTGGATAGTGACAGCAAATAATTTTTCAGAACTCTAAAATCTGGAGCAAGTAGGAACTTAAGCCATATTTGAGATATTTTGAAAAGAAGTCAACTGAAATTGTGTAAAATATAATGGAATCTTTTCATAAATTACAAAAAACCCCCGACAAAATTAAAAGAAAAAAAAGCAAATATTCTCTTAAGACACTAAAAAGAAGGTTCTGTGATATTCTTTATACTCATATAATTAAAGCAAACAACAGCTATAGGAATATTTTGTCTTTTACTTCCACAGTCTGTTTTCATTTAATCTTCCATCCTGTCTTGATATCTTACAACATATAGCCTAGAGAAATTAAAGATTAGGACACTAATCCTGTCTCTTCAATTAGTTTAATTTACCTTTAAACGTAGGTGCCTTTTTCATACATTTCTGGAGAAAAGGTGCAAACTTTGAGTTTTCACCACAGTGATGTGGATGCTGTACACTTCCTTGGGCAGCTGAGGTCAAGCCTACGCCAACGAAGGCTGAGACAAAGAGCTGGAGGCAGTTATGTCCACCGGGCCAGAGTTGGAGAGAGAATTTGGGAGAGGAGAGCAGATGGTTTTCTCTAAATGGAAGCCACAGCATAAAGCAGTGTCTAGGGAACTTGTACGATCTGATACTGGGCTCCAGATCAAGTTCTCTGATGGTATAGCCACGGCCTGGAAGCCATAACCATGGGATGAATGGAGAATTTGGCATGTGAGGATTCTCACTCTTGTGTGTTTCTTTTTGGTCATAATATTTGCAGATCTCGTTCTTCCCTTAGTGGACTATATAACATTATTCACCTGCTATGGCCTGCTGTACAATTGACTGAATATTTCTGATTGCCTTCTGTTTCTAATAGCCACTTGCTGGTCCTTGGCAGATAGCCACAATGAGACCAGAACAGCATAGTCTAGGTGGAACAGAAGAAGATTGTCTTCTTTTAAAATACATGTTTTACAGGCTCAGGAAATTGCTATAAACCATTGCACCTTGGAAAAGGAATCTGAGTTTCTATTTAAAGCAGCCTTTGCAAACAGCCCCTTGACTCTCTGCATAGCTTGTGCAATCACACAGACGGGACTGGATGGAACTTATTATTTTTAGTAGAATCAGAGAAGACCTGCAAAGCTGACAAACTAGGTGGGCTTTCCTGATGGCTTGCTGATCTCAAGGCGTGTGTGGATATCTCATAGCTTACACAGCTGTAATGTTCTTTCACACACTCTGGCTGGACTATCACATATGTTGCCACAAAATGTTAAGACATCAAGATTCAAATGTTCTTTTGTTCCTTTTTTCCTCTCTGTGTATGTTTTACTCAGTAGCTTTGTTTATTTTCTTAAAATATTTCCTTTTTGTTTGCATTTCTTGGCAAAGGCCTCTTTGTGTTTTTATAACTGTAATCTTCTTTTGGTCCCTCTGCCAGCTATATTACCCAAGATTAGCCACAAGTGTGTTCCAAGGGCTTCAGTTCCTCAGAAGCACTCTTGATGTTAACGGGAAACCAAAAATAGCTTTTCATTCGCCCCTTGGCCTAATTTATTCAGTCCAGGTACAACACTAAAGTACAGAAACATTTTATAGCATTGTTTTCCTTCTTTTCATTTACCTCCTCTCAGTAAATAAATAAGGTCATCTTATGTTGAAGAAGTGCTGCAAAAAGCAGATAATTGTCTTTGGTATGGAATTATTTATATGGATTTTTTACCTGGTAGGGAAATGGCTATTGTAGAGCAGAAAAAATTCCCTCAAATGCCATTTCTGAGTCAGAACTGCCTTAACAGCTACTGGCATTTCAGTTTTAATGAAGCGTTAGGACCTCATTTTTGGAGCAGGTGAACAAGAATGCTGTTCCTGTTCCAATTAGGATTAACATGCGAGACAATCATCATCTTCCAGGTGCTCCTAAAAATGTTACAACATGGCTTTTGTAGGGAAAGGTCAAATATTAATTTATAATCAGGTCAAATGAAATAGTCAAATATACTTTACAATCAACGTTTCCATATAGTCAATGCTGCTTAAGATGGAGGAACAGAAGAAAGCTATTTTTATGGAAACCAGAATTCCTAATGGTTAATCCACAGACGTTTTGCAAAAAGCCACATTTCTAACCTTGTGCAATTTTTTAAATTTTATTTTACTAGCAGGCTGAAAGTTGTTGGCTTGTCAGAAGCCTCCTTCAAAGAGCTAAATACCAGCACCTCCTGAACTAACAATAAGACATGTTTTACTAGTAGTGATGAAACATCTTCTATAAACACTCCCTACCTTACTGACCATCCTTTCCCAGTATTGATTCACCACTGAAATATTTGTGTCACTTGAGTTCAAGTACATGAAACCAAACCTTTCGGTGCTTGGAGTTGTATGAGTGCCACTAAAAGCAGCATGCACTTCAGCAGTCAGTGAATTAAATAAGCAAAAGCATGCTAATGGTCTCTGTGAGACCAGTACTGCTGACCTTAGACGGAGAATGATAATAAAATGAAGAATACAAACAAGAGATGGAACCATGGGCCTTTTACGGGTCATATCAATAGAGCATGCAGGGATTCAGAGCTACATGTTATCATTGTCAGACCATCAAAAGAAATGTATTTTCTGTTTCTTTAGACTTGTGCTATCAGAAACTACTCTGAATAATTTCCCTGAAATATTTGCAAGATCAATTACATTTACAATCAATTACATTTCTGCTTTATTCAGCAGTTAAGAATGACTGTAAAAAACATGAACTAATCTCTTAAAACCAGGAAATTCTCCACAGTTAAGAGAAGTTTTGCCCTTATTTCACAAGAGTCACAATTTTGCAGGTAAAATATAGAATGCAAATAATTTATATGGAATTATGATTATTGACAGGGTATTTCAGAGTTGGCTGGAATTTTACTTTACTGCTACCTGCAATTATTTAATATAGTGTTTAAGTATAAGGAATAAAATGACTGGTGAACAAAATGTGTTATCTTTAGATAACAGATACTTGAAACCAAAGAATGCTAGATTCAGATTACAAGCCAGCAATATTTAATTATGATTTCTCTTTAAAATATCCTTTATATGTTTTCAGCCAGAGAGATATAATCAGAGTATATGAAAGACAGAATAACTAATACGAGAAATTTTATTTTTTTTTTTAGCATAATATGCCTACATAAACCAAGAACCTTCCACACAAATTGCATTTCAGCTTTTTTTCCTCTTATTTAGTTATACTATCTTATCTGTATCTCATTGTGGAGAGCAAGAATGTGAGCAACAGTTTAGATCCACAAAGTAGAGTGGGGTCAGCTACGTCCTGGAAATCTTTTGTTGGTTTGAATAGCATGTTTTCTCCTTTGCTGTGAATATATTGCAGGGGTTTGCGTAAAACTGTTACCACTTACTCAGGCCTTATAAATAAAAGAAAGACTTGGGCCAAAGCTGGGAAAGAAAAATAGATTACTTCTTTCAAAATATGAAAGTATCCTGGGATGTTTTGTCTTGACATGGGCAGATATTGGCAGTCAAGCTATTTGACCCTGGCAGTATTTCACAGAGCATTTATTTTCAATCACATGAGAGGAGGAATGAATCCTTGATGTTGCTGAATTCCTGATGTAGTATTTTTAAAATTATTTCATTTAGGGCAGTATAAACAAACATATGTAAATAGTGAATAGAAGAACTGACTTATTAGGGAACAAAAGAAAGCAAAACCAGGAGGAAAACAATGTACTTTCCCTCCTTCCTCCTGCTCCAGAAAACATTAAAATAATATATCCCTACTCTGTGAATATTTATCCAGAAAGATAATTTTACTTTCAAGAAAAATGTCCTCTGAATGCTTGTAGCTTGTAATCTGTTTGGATGACCATTCATGTATCATCCACTAGAACGGATTTATGACAGCAGTGAGGATCTCATGCATAGTATAACGATATTTCTATTTTCTTATGCATTTACTTATAAAGCTATACATGTGAAATGAACATCCAAAATGGTTTAAGGCTTTTTTTTTTTATTATTATTTCTTACTCAACAATGTAAATTTACCATGTGTATCTAAAATACAAGTGCAAGTAAGAAAGGTAAGATCAGGAGGAATCTTATAATATTTTGGTGCTTGAGCTATTCAGCCAGATATTGGCTAAGTAAGAAGCAATGCCTTGGTTCTTTGGAATATCACCTGCATATGCTAGCTGAAATAATCTAGGAAACAAATGAAGAAAAGGAAAATAAAACATAGTTCTTCCAAATCTACTAGTAACTAAAAGCAGAAAATTTGCACCTTTACTAGAGAGAGTAGCCATGCATTTTTTTTAAATCTATATGTATTTTACTATCATAAAATTTTAAAGAAGGCAACAAGGTTAGACTTCAGAAATTAGAAAAGTTAGCTGTGACTGTTGCTAGCCTATACCAATCATTATTTCAAAAAGCTTTCTGCACACTTATGTCTGTTGATCTCTGCTGTTGTCTTCTTTTACATAAATACTTCCTTCCACCTCTTCCTCCTTCTTATCTCACTTTCTTAATTTTCCATTCTCCAGTCCATATTCTTCTTGAGAGGTGCATACGTTTAAAGTATTATGGACCAAAAATATATATATTTTTTTTTTCTTGAACATGTAGAATAAAACCAAAGAATGCTTAAGTTCTGTAAGTATCTTTTTCCTACTGTTGTGAGCACTGACATGAAACATTCTCTTTCATGCATGTGTTAAATAAAATACACAAGAAGCAGTGTATTGCTCAGAACTTACTACAGTGTTTCATAATTTGTTTCTTCCAATATATATTCTTGTATGTTTTATATTTGCTGCTGATTTCACACTGCAGCATCATGCTTCAACAGAGAGGACTGCCCCAGGGCTGTTTAAGGGTAAAACCAAGAATGTTAGAGTTTAGATAGAAAATTCACTCACATTCAGAGATAGTTTGTATCTTACTTAGCCTGGAGAGCAGGCAGGTTGAGTGCCACTCTTACTAGTGATGCATTTGTTTATGACTCAGTCATATCTTAGCACAAACCTCCATGTATATACTTTATATACATCTCCTCCATGTAGTTTCCATGTTTTCAGCAGACATTAACCTTATCTACATTTTCACTTTTGCACCTGCAATTAATTGTCTAAAGAAATCCTTGTAATGAAAGAAGTGGTGTGGGTGAGAGACGTGCCAGATGTATGTGCATACAAAATATACTAAAAATTTCACATCTGTTTACCTTGGTTGCCCAGTTACACAATGCTTTGGCAACTTGAGTTTTGAGAAGGAACATAAAAACACTAGGAAATTAAGGGCTCTGCAAATGAGGAACAAATCCAAGTGTATGCTGCTAATTGCTCCCTCTTTATGAAACAGGATTCAACAGTCACTCCTACACAGCGAAGATACAATAACACACTTTTCTAAATAGAGTAACAGTAAGAAGAGCTGCTAGAGGAGCTGACTTTTCCTTTAACTACTGTTCTTTAAAAGTGATTCCGTTCAACAAAGTACAAGGTCGACAAGTCGATGCAAGACCACCCTGCTTGGGGATTTGCTCTCAACACAGAGTCGTGTCGAATCCCTCAGCTGAGAAATGTCAACCAGCACCTTTCATATTTATGGTGACTCATAAACAGGAAACTCAGCCCTGTCCACGACACTAGAGCTTTTTCATATCTTAGATCCTTTTATGAAGGAAAAAGAAAAGGGTAAAAAAAAAAAAAAAAAAAAAAAGAAAAGGTCCAATTGCAGCTAGAAGAGTTTCAGCCATCTTTTAAAATAAGATGGTAAATGACTGAATTTCCATCCTGTAAGGGTGGAAATCTGCATCACATTGCCTTGTTGCAGGGCCCCAGCCATGCAAGGGTTGGTGTTAGGACCAAACTGTTTGGAATCAAGTGGCACCTGCTTCTGATAGACAAAGATTTCAGCTTCACATTTACTCTTGTATACTCAATCACATGCTTTGGCTGAGCATCTACAGAGTTGCAACGGAAATCTGTGTCCCAGCAGACTCCAGGGAGTGACCGCTGCTTTGATTATCAGCAAGAACATTTGGCAAAACATGTGCAACACAATTAAGAAAAAACAAAGTTGTGAAGTTTACTGTTTGAGTCAGCTCAGTTCAAAACAAACAAACTTATTCCAACACAATGTTATTGGTTTCCTTGGCTTATAGAGCCCTTTTGGAAAAGAAAAAACCCCACAAATATCCCAGTGCAATTTTAAATTCTGACGTACTTTGGGGTTAGATTTTCCTCACAGAACACTGCAAACACGTTTTTTCACATTAATTTAAAATCAGAGTGGATATTTCACAGAAAACTGGCTTTCTGTGCTCTGGAGACCTGCATGTTTCCTGATTTGTCATGAAGCTTTGGTCAGGGTGAAAGAGGGAATATTTCCATATGCTGAAAACTTATGTGAGCCTTCATGAGGCTAAGACACAGAGAAGAGAGAAAGTAAGAGCTGATCCAGGAGTTTTCTCATAACTGAAAATGAGATAAAACCTAACTCCCAGCCTGGACTGAGAGAGTAAGTCTGCATCACCACAATTTTATGTATCATGGTGGCACTTAAAGTATGACCTTCAGCCCGCGCCAGCACTGCTCCTGTTGGGGGAGATGCCTTTCTGCTTGTCCCAGGAGGCCAGTCTTGCAAGACAAAATGCCAAATTATTTTTCTTTCTCAGATTTAAACTTGTTTATCTTTTTTAGAATTCATCTGAAGTAAAATGGATCCAGCTTTCTTTCAAATAATAAAAAACATATGGGAACAGGGTTGTATAAGTCACAAGTTGACAAGAACCAAAGCCCTTCAATGATTGTCTCAGACCCACATGATGTTCTCAAATCTGACAGACCCGTTATGCGAGCAAATACTTCTAGCCCACCAGTCGGCTTTGTAGTGACTTCACAACATGGATGGCTGCGAGGAGAGTTATTCCACTTGCTTGAGCTGATTTGTGTTACACCATTTTGGAGTGCAGAAGAGGGTGAACCACATCTTGTGCCAAAAATACTTTCGCTGCTCCTGGAAAGCTAATATCTGTGCTGCACCTAAGTCAAACTCACTTGTGCATAGGAAGAAGCCCTCAAAATTTGCTATTATCAGTATTCTCTAAAGCTGAACTGATTGACCTATGTTCGCAAATTGCCATTGCAGAAGTAACCATTGCTTTGATAAAAATGGATAAAAAAGAGTTATCTTCTGAAAGTTTTGTTAATATGGGAATTATAAATGACAAAGTTTAAAAACTAGAATACTTAGAAAATATCTTCATATTGACAGCCATTATTTTCAGTCACACTTGCCTTCTGCTTTCCGCTACCTTTAGAGTAAAATACTTTTTGTAAGATTTTACCAGTACAGAGCCCCCTTCATATTCACCACTGAATTTGACTACTGACGTTGCTGAAGATGTTTACTTCACCATGGGCTCAGATATGCCTGATACAAATTACACTCCACTATGCCATCTTTCTGATGTGATAGGTCTGTCCGTGCTGTGTGGATGTGAGGTGTCACCTGCTGTTCCATACCGTGTATCTATGGTACAGATGCACCATACAGATGTCATACATGAAGATTTTGACTTCCTTGCAGTGAAGGTGGGAGTCCAACTGATTGGAAGAACTGTATTTAGGCAACACAGGAGGTGCCACCCATGGTGGTTGGATACCTGAAGAGCTGTAAGCTATTGCCTGACAGTGATCAGGTACCTGACCTAGAGCACACGCACCTTCCAGGTTTCACAGAGTCTCAGAAAAGCTGAACTTGCCCTGCCCTCCAAAAGCTGCAGGTCATTCTGTCCAGAGCATCTGTACTTGCTTTCCACGAGCATTTTGGCATCAGCAAAGCTGCAGCCCAGTGTGACTTTGTGGCCGTGGAGCAGATAGATGTGCCCAGTGAGCTGTATAGAGGGTAGCTCACAAGCAGGAAGCACCGATGGGCGTGACAAAGCTGGAGCTGGAAGCAGTTAGACATGTCACATTATATAAGTAGCTCAAACTGCGCAACGGCAAAAGTTCTGCACGTGCCACAGGCAGAGCAGAGTCAATTATGTTTTATCAGTCTCAGACTGCTGTATTGTCCCCTTCACTTTTTGACATTGATCTAGTGGAATGAGTGTATGTAAAGACACATTTTCATATTCTTTTTTTTTTTCTTTTCTGTTTTTTTTTTTTAAGTAAAAATATTTCAAAGAACCCCTTCCCATCAGTAATACCATATGGTTCTACTTTACTCAATTGTTGCTCTACATAAGAATACTGGAGATAAAAGTTATTTTCTGCAAAGTCACAGCTGTATTGCCAGCTGCATTACTGGCAAAAGTAGTTATTCTAACATGATTTTTTTTTCTTTTTATATTCTTGATATATAACTTAGATTTATATTGTCTTCATTCATTTATGTAAGCTGCAATAATCTAATGCCAGCTATCTAAATCAGAATCACTAATTTAATGGAAATATATTTAATTCTACCAAGCTTATGGAAAAATATCCCTTAATGTACATACAGAGAGCCTTGAGGAAGACAATCAAACATAATCTGAGTGCAAGATGTGGCCACTTGGTCTTTTGAAAGAAAATAAAAAAAGCTATAACTGTACCTATCCCTCCATTCCACATATTACCAGGAGCCAATTTTTAACAAAGTGTGATTGTGTTCAGTACAATCTGAAGAATACACTATACTCTTTAAAATGCTTGAGGATTAGTGTCTTCAGCTAGGAGGACAATCTTGCTATTGTCTCCGAAGCTCGCAGTCTTGTTGTTTTATCTTAAAGGAAGTTTATTCCTAGATAGCAATCTTCATAACACAGAGTCAAGAATAGAGACATTGACAGTTAGTGGATATAGTTTATTGCTTCTTTATAAAAGCACTATTTAGTAGCAGGAGTGAATATTTGAGTCAGCAAAGACTTCCATTCGCTCCTCTCAGCTAATCTGTCAGGTTTTGCTTATTTATAGATCTTAGGAGCTTCTTTCTAACATCCAACCATAGCCAACACTTTGTCTGACTCTAGGTTTCCACATGCATTTTGGAGAGGACACAGTTTAAACTTTAACTTTTATAGTTATAGGGGATGTATAAAATGCTTGCATAGTGCGGTTTGTATGCTGGAAGTTGCATAGATCAGAAAAGATAACTGGCACCAGGAAATTCAAGACACATTCAGAAACCTGTTCTTGTGCCAGTACATCCCTACAGTTTTCAGAAGTCACTTTCTAGTGCTTTGTTGGTGGCCTCAGTGCTTTCTCTGCCTCTGAAAATCTCTCCCAGTTAGAATAACATCAAAACAGTTACAATTTCTAATTAGACATTGAAACTGTTGTCATTATTTTGTTGTTTTCTATGAAACATCATTTACTCTTCTGTTTTTAGAAGAATTACTGTGGTTGTTTGTTTTGTTTTTTTTTTTACTGACTTGCCAAATGGATGTTTCCAGAAATAAACAAATAGTATTATCAAAGTGCCTTTCTTTGTGGGATGACACTCCTCTCTCTCTCTCTCTCTCTCTCTCTCTCTCTCTCTCTCTGTCGCTGGACAGAATACCTTGAAATCTGAAACAAAAAGGTGCTAGTTTTGTTATCTAATTTAATTGGTAACGGTTTAGGAGATGTTTGTACATGTGGAGGTAAATTAACTTTAAAAAAAAAATCAGTGACATTATCTCTTATCCCTGATTATTTTTCATTATTTTATCAAGGTTGACAAATTTAATTTATTAAATCAAATACACCTTAGGGAACTTTGTGGTTTTCAATGAACATTAACTACTTTGGCACCTGGCTTCTCAGAGTCTCAGAACAACCTGAAGACTCCCAAAACTTCACAGGCATTTTTCTGTAAGACAATATACTGCTCTGAAAACCCCAAGCTCAAGCTGCAGTCAGGACTGAGCACTATCACCGCCTGATGACATTATTTGACCAGCAGTGTTAGCTAGCAGTAGGAGTTTCCTGCTAGCAAAGACAAAACTTGCAGAATAAGAAGGGAGAAGAGACCAGGTTCCTGTGTGTCTCTGCCTCTAAACCAAACCATCTTACCACCTCTGAGCTCCAACCACCTGTCCCTTCTCTTCCCAAACCCCCAGTGACCCTTCCTGTTCCAAAGCAACACATCTACCATGGACCCTCCTAGCTCCCCATCAGATGCGTCTGCACTGCTCCCAGTTCCCTTGCCCTTTCTGCCCAAGTCCCTGCCAGCTGAGACATCATTGAGACATCATTGCTACCCACTTCCACCCTCCTCCTTTGTGCTACACGTGCTTTGAAAGCCAACCCTCCTGAGTTCTTCAAGCTCTGATGGACTACCACCATCTACTTCTGCCAGCCACAAACCCTTGTCAACATTTCCTAGCAGTTTTGAAAGAATGCACCTAGACATGGGAAGAATGTGAGTAAGAACAAAATGGGGCCCTATGGGGATAGGATATGTCTGGGGGTAGGTTACACCCAATAGCAATTGCCTGCTAGTGTTGCAGAAGGACTTCCGAATAGCAGATAAGAAATATCCTTGCTTCCTGCAGGCATATTTGAAGTGATGATTTTTTTGCAGTTTCCCATATTTTGGGAAATGGCACTTCTAGTAAACTGCTGAAAATGTGCATCTGTCTTTAATAAAGAAGGGACTTCATTAGCACATCTTCTCCTCTGTTGAACAAGAAAAAAAGGCAGAGAAGCAGGAGGAAGAGATTTATTTTGGTGCTATTTGACTCATAGCTAGCCTGGCATGCAAAGCTTGAAATAATGCTAAAGCTAACTGCTAAAGAGAGAAATGATGTATAAATGGAAAAATCATCCCCCATGTTTAACAACAAACAGTAGATACAATACACCATGTTCTGGTGCAGAAGAGCAACTTTCCAGTGGAGCTATTCCAGATTTACACTGTTGTGGCTGAAATGAGAAATTGCCCTACAGAGCACATGTAATTGTAGGAGTAACATGATATTGTTTTTCCTTGGATGATCTTGTTCAAGCTCTGCTTGAACTGCTACCCACGGCTGGCAGTCAGTAGCATGGCCCGGTTGTGTTAAGTGCTATACAAACATGTAATGAGAGATAGTCCCATATGTGAAGAGCTTGAAATTTGAGTATAGTATTAGAGGCTGCAGAGGAACATATCAAACAGAGAGAACAGTGAGTTATTGACAGAACGAAAATAATAATTTTGGCTGTTAGGCCAAACTTTACCATGTTGTCTGAAGGCATTATGGAAGAGAAGTTTTAAGGGGATCCTGATACTGCTTTGTGGATGCTTCTTCCACATAAGGGTAGCAAGAATCATAGAGTCATAGAATCTTTAATGTTGGAAAAGACCTCCAAGATCATCACATCCAACTGTCAACCTAACACCACTATGTCCTCTAAACCATGTCCTGAAGTGCTATGTCTACACGTTTTTTGAACACCTCCAGGGATGTTGACTCCACTGCTTCCCTGGGCAGCCTGTTCCAGGATTTGACAATTCTGTCAGTGAAAATTTTTTCCTAATATACAATATAAATCTCCCCTGGCACAACCTGAAGTTATTTCCTCTTGTCCTATCACTTCTCACTTGGGAGAAGAGACCAACACTTGCCTCCCTACAACCTCCTTTCAGATAGTTGTAGAGAGCAATGAGATGTCCCCTCAGCCTCCTCTTCTCTAGACTAAACAACACCAGTTCATTCAGCCACTCCTCATAAGACTTGTTCTCCAGACCCTTCACCAGCTTCGTTGCCCTTCTCTGGATGCACTCCAGCACCTCAATGTCCTTTTTTGAGGGGCCCAAAACTACACACAGTATTTGAAGTGTGGCCTCACTAGGAGCGAGTACAGGTACACTATCACTTCCCTAATAATAATCCCTCAAGGTGATTTTGGTAAAATTGGACTAACAGATGGTCTAGATGTGGAGCTTTTGGGACAGGAAGAGCACTGTTTGGCGGACAGAGCACTATTGTCAGCTTTGCTTTCACATCAGCTGATGTCAGAGCATGGGGCACAGTGGGTGGGTAGTTACACTGGTTACAGACTTTCAGCCCCCTCAACTGATTGTCATGAAGGTGGAGGTGGCAGGTGACATTTTACTGGGGTGGAAAGACAAAGAACTAAAGCAGGAGCAGGACCTGAAAGTCCATGACTTGAAGGTTTAAAAGAGGAAGATGGTGTGTCTGAAATAACTAATAAAAAAAAAAAAAAAGATGTTTAGAAGAGTATTTTAAGTGAAGCAGGGTAGTTTTATATCAAAACTGCAGAGGAAGAGGGAATGGAAACAAGAAGATCTTGATTTATATTGACAGTTGTCAAACTAGTTTTGATTCTGCCTGATATATATTCATTATTGGAAAAAATCTGACAGAACAGAATGAAATGCAAGTTAAAGTTATCTGAAATTACTGTAAATAAATTAATGGCAGAAGCAGATAAACTGTAAGCTGCACAGCAGTGTAAATTAGTACATTTGAAGTTATTGATGTGCTAAAATATTGGTGCTTTAAAATATTCAATATGGGCAAATGTTATGTCCAGAAAAAAATCCTGTTCAGCTATGACTGGTGTTCACAGTAAGTAGATAACGCCAGGCTGATTTCTGTAGAAACTAAAAATAAGCCAGGACTAGGCATGTTTTGTGGGGATTTCTGTTGTAGACATATCAAATTTAAGCTCACACTGTGCTCTTTTTGGGTGCTTTGAAAAGTGTCCTAAGATCTGGGTTCATGTGGATGGAAATAGGACAAGGAAAGGATGTGTGGTTTACTAATAAGAGTACGAAGTATGAAACTGTGTCTTGGTTTATTTAAACAACCCTCCCTTCATTCCCATGTGTTCCAAGAATGCAGTGCGGTTCTCAGCAGACAGGTTCATCCTGTGCCTCAATGCAAGTTGAGTGGTAGCACTCATGGTTTTCTTTGTAGCTTGTTGTCGAGCCAGTTTAACTGAGTAGGCATCTGAATACATAGCTCAGTAAATGGGGAAAAAAAGTCAGGTGTTTATTTTTTTTTTTAAATGTATTAGCTTCTTTCAAATATGCTCCTACATCTACTTTCAGATTATGTGCCATTTCACTTCATGAGAGACACTGTCTTCCTGTCCTGGGAATGTTATCCCTCTCAGCTAACCCCAAGGCAATTCTACCACATTCCAGTGCCACAGCCAGCCAAAGGAATGAAAACTATTTTCATTTAATCTAAAACTTTCAGAAATTATTAGCAGCTATATATTACTCCCATTTATGTCACTCAGTGACTGCCAATATTTTAGATTACCATTTAGTGGCTTTATCAGAGTTGTTCATATTAGAAATCTGATATAATTTTTCTTTTTATTTAAGAAGCACTTGAAGAAAGCACAGCCTTGACTTACAGGCATGTTGATGCAATGCTCTCCACTCAAAGTGTGTCCCTATATACTGGTCTATAGTAAACGTTGAAAAATGCTATACAATAACATCTGTTATTACACAATAGTTCCCTATTTGCTTCCAGGGAGCTTACACTAACCCAGTATTGAGTAATTTTTTTTCTTCACATAAAACAATGAAAGCGTATGCTGGCCTGTAAAAGATTGTATGGCCTCAAGTAATAAATACCTCAGAAAGACACTCAGCACAAAACCTCATTGTTTAGAGCAGTTTTGCCAGAGAAGTTGCGCTGCAGCTCAGTTCAATGAAGAGTAGCTATCTTGATGCTGAAAGATTTAAATTGTGTCAAAGATTTCAAAAGATTTTAGATATCAGGCAAGTGAGTAAAGATAGATATGGGCAGTTTATGTGATTTGAGAGTGACAGGTGCAGTGCTGGCTGCACGGTGTAAGCACGGAGCTGGGGTTGTGATTACATCCCTGACCTTGCTAACAAAACCATACTGGCCCAAAAATCAGGGGTAACACTGCGCAGTCTGCACAGACTGCTCTTGGAGCTTGTGTGCCAGTATAGCACACGACATGGAGAAGTTTTAACTTTTTTTTTTTGAATCATTAAAATGTTATAAATAATGGTAGGTAGGTGAAAAATAAATAGCATTTTGATTTCTTCCAAAGCTTTTATTCATCAATGAAAATTCAAAGAGGAAAACTTCATTTAACTTTCCAGGTACTCATACAGGCTTGATTTTTTTTTTTTTTGTGTGTGTAGAGACTTGTGACCAGTGACAGCACACATCACTGTGTACAAGCAAAAGCCTGTAACTGCTATAGTTTCTGTAAATAATTTGTTACTATTGTTAGTCACTTCACATTTGAAATTAGATGTCTTCTGGACAATACACATAAATAAAGAGAGCCAGATGGGTTCCATCTGGCCAAATATAGATGTTTACATCTAAATTGGTCCCTATAAACTCCCACTGTAGTTAATGGCAGGCAAAGGGCACCTTCAGGCTTTGACTTGTCCCAGGTTAAATTAGATACCTAGAACTGGCCAGCTGAATATCGATTCCCATAGCTCTTATTTCTCCCCACAAATTTCAAAGGGAGTTTAGGGAAATATCCACACTGTAGATACAGAAGTAAGTAGTTTGAGGAAGTGAGTCCTACCCCTCTTATCACAAAAAAAAAAAAAAGCAATTCATTAAGCAGTTACTATGGTCTTAGCAGAGATCTGTCTATCATTCTTTAAAAAGACTACATTAAAAATGCAACAGGAAGAAGGACGGAGGTGGGACATATTTATATACTTAACTGGTTTACTTTTGGCAGTATATGAAATCTAACGTATTTAAGTAAAGTCCATTATACCCTCATGTAGCAAAAATCAAGCATGAAGCTACATTTTTTTTTTAATAGGATTGCTGTTGATGCAGCCCTGTTGATATTCCAAAGGGTGACAAGGAGTAAAAATCAGTACACAAGTAGCCTTGACAGTGTCATAGTAAAGGATAAGCTTTATAATGCATGTTTCCCCTCCCACTCTCTCTGTTAATGATTATTGATGTAGCGTGCATTGTATGGGAGAAGCAGAGCTATTATTGGTGGTTCTTCCCTCATCCAGGTTTTAATACTGGCCTCACACAGATTGTTATGGGCCAAGACCAGTAATTCTCTGTCAATGATTTAATGAGGAACAGGAAATAGGGAGATATTTTTGGTCCTTTTCTTTTGGAATGCATGGCCCCAAAAGGATACGATGTAATATTACTCAACTCCAAAGTGAGTAATTCCAGTGGTTTGACAAGAGCATCCTAGTCCAACTTTCAGGGGATGATGCCTTAGCCAAATAAATGGTAACAGTCCAAAGCAATGCAAGCTTCCACTAAGCATTTGAAAGAGCTAGTCTATTAGGACATTTTTAAAAATGTTTATTTACCTTTTGCAATATCAATAAACTCCTTACTCAGCTGTAGCAACATGCCTTGCTGAAGTCTGAAGTGCACTGCTGTAATTCTTTGCTCCTTTATCTTTTGCCTGTGGTAGATGCTGACACATAGGATGCATAGAAAGAGAAGAATCACTGTGTTGATTCGCTCTGCATCTTCAGTCTTGAATTTATGAATGAAAAATGCACTAACACCCTGATCATGCAGTTCCCAGAGTACTGCAAAGGCCATATTAAAATAAAATAGACTCTTCTGTGAAAATTGAGCTTGATGTTTCGTTTGAAATTAAAGAGCCATCAACAACTGACGATCCCCATAACAGTAGGGCACTCTCTAATGAAATAGAACTCTAGCGGAATTATAAAAATAATAGAAAGAGGGTTATAAACTGGTATTTAAAAACAGGCATGATCTTAGTCAAATAAAGGTACTATCCTAAAAAGGGGAAGGTTGGACAGAGAGAAAAAGGACAATGAAAATTAGAGGCCAGAGAGTTTCAGATATGGCAGAAAGTCGACACAGTGGTGTTTATTCTACTGCAGATTTTTAATGCTCTTGTGTTTCCTGTCAATAATGGATGAGTTGAAGAAGTTTGTTCGAAAAGTCTGTGATCTCCTTGCTTTAACAGTCATGGTTTCTCAAGAGAGTTAACATGTAAAGCGCCCTTAATGATGGAAGTCTGGAGACCTCATGCATATGTTACTGAGATATTCCGACACTGGTAGGACATGTGGCAGCAAAGGTAGCATTAGAGCACCATGGTTCCAGCACAACTTTTTTCTCTCCCACAGACCCTGGCTGTAGTCTAAATAATCATTCTGCTGCTCTCAGTAACAAAGTATTCCTCATGAAGCCTTGCTTCCTAAGAATGAAAGAAAAGCCAGGGACTTGGTACTGTTGAGGCTGGATAGAGAGATGAGAGGGCTGACCTAAAATTAACTTGGCTTTGAGGAAGATAGGATCCAAAGACTAAGTTAAACTCAATAGTTTGATGATCACTCAACTACCAAATCTCTATTGTGGCACCATAGTTCATCTTGGAAGGATCAGCTATATACTCCAGAGACGGGGGAGTATCATAAAAAAGACGCAAGACACTGAACATAATGTAACACTTTAGCTAAAGAAGCGACCAGTTGACTCTCTTGTAGCCTCTGCAGAACATTGTTTCCCTGAGCAAAAGCTCTGGGATTTGGTGTAAGATGGGTGGAGGAACAGCAAGATTTCTTGTAAAACAGAGATACAGCTGAGTTATGTTTTGTCACAGAGCAACTTTATAGGATTTTTCTTGTTAAAAAAAAAGAGTGTGAGTTGTTATTTCCAATTTATTCTTTTGTTCAGCAAAAGATTAATTTCATATGATTTAAAGAAAGAGGATGATCACAGCTGTCTTGTTAGCGGGGTCTGGAAACATTATTGGAAGAGCACGCAATGGAAGGAAGGCCCTGTGATGATAAAGGACACCCTGAAGTTCTTTTTGTGCTTGAGAAACTCCACAATAGCACATTCAAAACTGCTAAAGGAACAATCTTATGGGAAACCATTGTAGCTATTACCTACCCAGAATTGCGTTGTAAAAGTTCTTAAGCATTTCAATATGTTTTATTTTGGATGGCCAGAAAACCTGGGAGATGTGGGAGGGTGCAAAGAGCTCTCTCAAATATTAAAAAAAAATATATATATATATAAATAGCAGTCTTGACCTCTGACAGCTCACAGTTCCAGAGCAGCAATGCACAGAGAACAGGGAGAGGGAGGAAAATAATGCCACAAACGTACAGGATGAAATTAATTCTTTGTATTATTCCGGTGAAGTCATTCTTGACTCCTGCGGCAGAACAATGGGCCAGATGAGCTGCTGACATTTTTTTACTTCCAAATGGTGTAGGGAGCAGGAGCATAAAAGGCAAAAAGCTCAAATATAATTTAAGAAAAGGACTGAAGAGGACTTTGTTGAAGTCTTACAATTACCTTTCCATACCTACATTGAAGATAAGAAAAAAGGTAGTCTAAGTCAACAGAAAGTCATATTCTATAGGATGAGACACCGTATTCACAACAATATTATGTTGAGATCAGCTTGCGCTGGCTTCCAACTACCATTTCTTTGGTAGCTGGAAGACAGCAATTACTGTAGTATCTGCCCCACTGCAACCTGGAGAAGTTGATTTCAATGCTATTGACTTTTGCTCCTATCATGAGCCAGCCTGTCTGAGCTGCTCCTTCTTTGCTACATGACTGCTCTTTGAATGCTATGTGAGTTATGTTCCATTGGCATCCATGGAGATCCAGCCCACACAGGAAAAAAAGTGATGACAATTTGGATGCAACATTTTCATCCCAACTTCATCTCAAGCATTCAAAATTATTTTAATCTGAAGTAACTTCTCTTAAGGAATTTGGATCTGAAGTTTAGATTTACCCCATTCTAAAGATTATATCTTATTACATGATTCAGAGGCAGATGGATGTCCTGATTGCAAACTTCCTACTTAGACTTTTCTCCTGGGATTTATTTCAGGCTCATTTCTCATTTTCATATAAGCTTGACTGTCTTTTTTTTTTATTTTTATGAAAATGTACTAATATAGCCAAATAATGAAGTCATTGCTCATTGTAAATTAAATTTAGAATGCAAAAATATCTGTGCCAATTAAAAAAAAATTCAAAGATAGTCTCTGCAGACACAAATTTCAAACCACATTATATTGCTGGAAACTTTTTTTTCAATGGAAGTGATGACACAACTTTAGATGGCAACATCCTGAATAAAACATTGTAATAAATACTCAAAAATTGTTATTAAGGCACGAAAAAGACTTGGTATTCATATTATACTATGTAGCCTTTGTCCACTAATTGTCAGTCTTATCCAATCTTGAAAGATTTATAGTTTGCTAATTCAATAAGGCAAAAGGACATTCTCCTACTCAGGAAGGTCAGTCAAATCCACTCCAGGCAGTGATCAGTGGATTAATGCATGTCACTGAACTCCTTATAACTTTCCTGCTGCCAGGACATTTCAGTTAAAGACTATGACACTGTGAATGCTGGAATGGATAGCTGGTCTTACCTTCTGGTTGCTGAAGACATGAATAAATTAAAACCCCTTGGCAATATATTTCTTTGACATATCCCTGTTTAACAGGGAGTCTGCTCTCATAAGCCTGATAGAGAAATGTAAATACTACTAAGTATATACACACATATACCGTGGGAGATTTCCAGAGCTCTAGAATGTTTTTGTTTTGGTCTAGAGGAGTCAAATCAAGTTTTTGACAATCCCCTCAAAATATTAGGAAAAAAGTTAGGCTGGAAACAGATACAGAGCCTTGATCCAACTCCACTCAAGTTAAAGTTTTCCCACTGAATTCTATGGGAATAAATCACACAAGTGGAGTGGGTGGTCCCTCTCTCCTGCACAGTGGGCCAAATCACCGCCAGATCCTAACTCACCATGTGCTGTGGTTTTGACTCACTGCTGCTTTCAAATTTCAGGTTTGGCTGAGCAGTGCAGTGGGAGGAGCGCAACAAAGGATGTGTTCTTACCAGACAGATGCTTTTGTCTTCCCAACTTGGCCCCTGGCACAATTTAGAACATCCTAAGGCGCTAAAATCTAAAAATTATGAGCAGCAGTAATCAGTCTTCAAGGGCAACACTGGCAGCTGGAAACCACTGAAACACAGTAGTAGTAACCCACACCCATTCCCTGGCCATTTAGTCATCTTTGCTGGCTTTATATCAACTGAACGTCCCCCTGAAGCGTATCCTCAGTTGGCCTTTAGAATCACTAGAAAAATACAAGGGAACTGGAACTGAGATAACTTATCTGCCTTCTGCAATGGTGCTTGGTTTTCAAGTCATTTGTCATATCTCTGCTCAAGACCAGCAATATTGTGAGGAACTGGTTATCACTGGTGCTCTGAAAGAATGACTAGAGCAAGCAGTAGTATCCTTCAGGTACTGGTAAAAACGTATTTTCCTTTCAGTGTTCCAGCACACCTTAGCAGCTGTCCTTTGCTGGCCAAGTTGGCTAAGGTATACTAAAATCATGGAGCTATAAAAATTTACATAAGCTGAAAACTGGATCCAATCTTTATTTCTTGTTTGCTGTAGAGTAACTGCATGATCTGCTCTTGAAAATATATTAAAGGAGCAAGTAAGTATAATGATCTTCATCCAGATCTGCCATGACACCTCTGAATTCCTGGAACAATACAGGTTTGCACCTGTTTAGGGCCCTCACATACATGATATTACTCAAAAAAGTGTGTCCAAACATCTGCATACAGTTAAGCCCTAAAGAACAAATTTCAAGCTAAGATTAAACATACTGCACATCTACAAATATTACCTGTCAACAAATTATCCTAATTCTTATGTGTAAACATGACTTTTGTTTCTCTGGCTTCCCCATCAGTAAATTCCAGCAGTCAATTGGAATTCTTATATTATACCACCCCATCAAAAAAAGAAAAAAAGATTGAATTCACTGCCCTTTTGTTGAGTGTCTTAGAATCATAGGATGGTTAGGGTTGGAAGGGACCTTCAAAGGTCATCTAGTCCAACCCCCCTGCAATATGCAGGGACGTGTCCTACCAGATCAGGTTGCTCAGAGCCCCGTCCAACCTGGCCTTGGATGTTTCCAGGGATGGGGCATCCACCACCTCTCTGGGCAACCTGTTCCAGTGTTCCACAACCCTCATTGTAAAAAATTTCTTCCTAATATCTAATCTAAATCTACCTCTCTCTGTTTTGAGACCATTACCCCTAGTGCTGTCACAACAGGCCCTACTGAAGAGCTTCTCCTCTTGTTCTTGCATTATACGGTTGTCTGAAATGGAAGGGATAGTTGCACCAAAAAAAAATTTGCTAAAGCCCTCGTGACTCTTCTCCCATGTACTCTGTGCTGCTCCACTTTTTGCAGTCTGGTTTACAGAGGCACTGCAGTGCTATGTAGCTGTGCTCAGAGATGGTCGCTCAAGGAAGGGAGCTGGCCTGCTGCACAGCAAGGCGTAGCTGCCAAGTGTCCACAGGGTGGATCAAGTGGACGAAAGGTTTCCTCCATCTTTTATGAGCTGCCAAACACTGCCTTATTCAAAACACTTTAATCTTTCCATGGCTGGAAGACAGTCTAGGTTTATTACAAGGTGAGTATTTGAGAAATAAACAGCTGTTGGCATCTCTAACTTCAGCTCTTTATGCAAGATATATAGGCTTCTTTGTAATATGTTTTAGTAGACGTTTATGTGATGTGGTGTCCTTGCAACTAGCATCTTGTGGAAAAAAAGAGCACATGGAAAATTACATCATTAACTAACTTTTGGAACATGCCATGCCATGCCTGATTTACTTTTTTTTGGGGGGGGGTCTGTACTCCTCCTTTTTTCCCTTTTTTTTTTCAGTTTTGATCCTACGTTTGAACACTGCACCCACTCCATTCCTCATAACCAACTACTTAATGGTGCACGATGTTCCCAGCATTTCTTTAGCAGTGATGGGAATTTGTAATTCTCCCTATTAACAGTGTTTTGTCAAAGCTGGAAAATAATGAATTACATGGTGAATGTATTCAAGCAATGATATTTTTATTACTTCTTTGTCTTTGCCTTGATGTTTCATAGCGGTCAGAAAAATTATTGTGATGTATGGGACCTATAATTATGGAAATTCAATATAATTTTGATTAATTATTGTATTATTTTTCAGTATCTTATGTCTATATTCCACATGAATATCTGACAAAAGCTCTAACTGTGAATCAGAGTAATGTCTCAGACTTCTCTGCACCATTGGAAATATTGTCTGATATTTGAAAATCTCTTTCTTTTATCATTATGCTCACTCTCAGTGGACCATATGAAAGAATTTGGGAGTCTTAGCTTCTCTATGTCAGACTGCCAAATTATCACAAAATGCCAAAATATTCTGGTTGTTAGTTACATAGTGCTCAGTACTAATTAAAGCTGACATCAGACCGTGCAGTTTACGCAAAGAATAACATAAAAGTACTATGTATTAGCTACAAATAGTTAAAAAGTAGGCAGTTT
The DNA here is from genome assembly GCA_009806455.1 of Tetrax tetrax. Lineage (NCBI taxonomy): Eukaryota > Metazoa > Chordata > Aves > Otidiformes > Otididae > Tetrax > Tetrax tetrax. Next base: position 428,222 of record WHYT01015492.1, on the reverse strand, counting down.
TTATTAAATGTTATCTTTCTGTGTGATGTTAGAAGCTGCAACAGAAAAATAAATGAACTAATTTATTTGAAATGACACTTTATGAGGTCTAAATTACTAGACAGTATTTGTTAAAATGGTTTTCATTAAAGAAGATCAGCCAAGTTCCTCTCTGAAATTTTTGCAAAAAACTTGAAAATACAACTTTTCAAAACTTGAATACAGCTCTAACTTTTAGTACTTTCTTTTTTTTTTTCTTTTTTTTTTGTTTTCTTGTATCATTCCTCCTCTTTGTTTAGCTGCTACAAGCGACCTAGGTTCTGCTCGTCTTTCCTGCTTTTCCTTGCTTCTCAGCAAGATGCACCTTCTTCCACATCGTCCTTTTCCAGCCCATATTACAAAATTACAGAGCAAAACAGTGATGTTCCCTTTATGAGTAATAAACAGTGTAATCTAAGAGTTAAAATGAAAGCAGAAGTCAGGGACAGAACAGGTTATAGCTCTTCCATAATGAATGTACTAGCAAGTGGGTGTAACTCTTGGAAACATGGCTAATTACAGAGAGTAGAGATCTTTAAAGCAGTCTTGGGACCAGACACAGGGGAGATGGAGGAGCACAGATTTCTGTCTGTGCTTATGTGTTCAGAGGCATGGCTAAACTCTTGGGTGCAGTATGTACCCCCATTCCTGGGTCACAGGATGGCACTTTGAGAAGCATTTGTGCAGTTTTCTTGGTAAGGCCATGACCATGGGAGTGCCATGCCAGATAAGAAGCACCAGAGCTGTTGCCATCTTTTTTCCTCTATACAGCGTGCAGTAGAAGTACAGAAAATAACAGTTTTGTAGCAATGATTAAAATGTGAACACTTCTGAATTGAACTGAGGCTTTTGGTTTGGTCTTTTTGAGAAACAGCTCTGGTCTTAGCAAACTTTGTCATCTCTGTAATTTAAAACACAGTTCAGAACACAATTATAATGGAAGGCAGTATATCCTACTCCAACACTAGTCATTAAGAAGCTTGGCATCTATCAGTTTGACACCTAGAACTGTCTTCAGGGAGTGGAGAGGAACGGCATCTCCCCAGCTGATTGAGCACATCTCAAGCACCTCTCTTAGGACAGGGTGAATTGCTCCCTCAATTCTGTCCATTGGCTGCAGATGAAGGTTACACAGTGAGCTACAGCTGACACCTCACAGCCGATAATCTCCTCCATTGACAAACTTAGGACTCAGAACAATTTCTAGGGATTTGCTGGTTTACTGTTATTGTCAGTCTACCTTAAAGATCCAAATTAGAGATGTAGCACTGTGCAAATCAAAGTAGCAAGCAGAGTTTCTCCTGGACAGTGTTTTGGAAATTTCTATCAAGTTGTTGTTGTTTTGGGTTGTTTGTTTTTTTTTTTTTCCCCCAAAATGTAAAAACACCTCATCTCCTCTTTCTCCTATGGGGTAGAGAAGAAACAAACAGAAGTCCTCTATCTTGATTTTTTTTTCTTTATCCTTAGAAAATATATTAAAAAAATGGTGGTTAATACTGGTTATTACCCCAGGCTTCATTATTATTTTAAATCCTAAAAAGGCTAACATTTTTCTTCTGTAAAATGAAAAAAAAAACTTAAGGGCTTTGGGGGACTTCTTCTTTCTTTGTTTTTCCACTGTGAATCAACTATTCAATCCCAAATAGAGATAAACTCTTACCATAAAAGTTGTTTCCAAAAGCCATGCCAATTACAATGTACCTACAAATATATAGAAGAATTTGACTCTTCAGTTTTTCAGTGAAGAAATCCATTCTCCTGTCAAAAGCTGACTGTATGCTATACTGACTGAAAAAGTAACTGCTTTGCCTAGTGCTACAAATACTCTCCTTGATGAAAGTCCTTGGACAGGATAAGATTAAAAAAAAAAAAAAAAAAAATCATGATTCCCTTCAAATTCCTCTTGGTCCTAGTTATCCTGAGGATGCCACAGGAATGTTTCTCATGTTATGACAAATCTTACTTTAACTGAGGGCTAAATGCCCTCAACTCCTATTTGGTTTAGTAGCTATGGCAGGTTAAAGCAGGAGGAATTTTTATCTTAGTGAATAATAAGCAGGTGAATGTTGTGGGCAGAGGAGATTTCCCCTTCCTCTCCTGAGCAAGCCCTCAGTTACACAGCTGCTTCCCCTTCCTTTAATCTCTAATTTACATTAAGCATAGCTGAGGATTTACAACACAAAGCCGATAATATCTATGTCATGAAATCTCACCTTCAGCTTCTGAGTTGCCAGTCATTGGGGACTGAAGCTTATGGCTATTATTTTATTGACTTTAGGAGAAAATGGATGGGATTGTAATGGCAAGACCAGATTAGTGTGAAGCCTATGGCAAAATGAAGCCTATGGCAAATAAAAGGCAATGATCATGAACTTCATCTATGCATTTCTAGCTCCCACTACCTTCTGCAGCTGATTCAGAATTTCACAGTAATTTTAATCTAGTGTGATTACCATTTTCAGCTTGAAACTTTCTATTGCAAGAAAGATCACTTGCAATAACTTTTTAACACTTGGGAGAAAAATCAGATTTTTAAAAATACTTTTTAAACTATTGTATTTAAATATTTCAAAATGGAAAATATCAGCTTTCTCAGTTTCACATAACTTTTGTTTCATAATTTCAGCTACTATTAAGGCATAATTGAAATGAACTGTCTAGAGATTATTGAAACAATAAAATCTTTCTACAGATGGGATGAAACATTTTGAATATTGTTTTCGGTTGTGCTTCTTCACCCTAATTCTCCAAAGGAAAGCTTTTCAATATCTCATTTTGCCTGAAGGACAGGGATGTGGTTTCCTGATTAGTTGTTTCCCTTTTTAAACTGGTTTCTTAAAGGTGGTTAGATTTTAAGGTTCAGATTTCGTTTTGGTTATTTAGCTTGGATGATTTCTATAGAAAACAATTCTTGCTTGTTGTTTTGTCTTTCATCGGTTTCTTATGAGAGTTCCATTCTCGGACTAAAAGTTAATTGTTTCTATAAAACCATGTCTTAGTTACTCCTTGACATCTAGGATTCTTCCTGGATATTAAGAATACAATCGTGGTTTTGAATTAAATGACACTGGCTTTCATTAACTTAAACTCCTAAAATTAAGATGATCGGATGGAGTGAACAAACCATTCTGCTCTGACAGGCAGTGGTTTGCTCTGAAGCCTCTAAGATCCAATATGAGATCCAGGACCGGTTGTTCACTCCTTGCTCGTGGGTAAGACATTTTGCCCTTTTTTATTGTTTGAGGAAATTAGCCTGGCTGAAAATAATTTTAGGCAAAGATTTGGTAGACATTCTGTAATTAGTTCTTAGATAGCATAGCTAATATTTGTCTGTCTTATGACACATTTTCTTCCTTGCCAAGCTGCGCTGCCACATACAGCACTGTCAGCAGTGTGCATCCCAGCTACTCTGACTTCAGCAACTTCACAACAGAATGAAGGAATGAGAGGAAATGGCCTCAAGTTGTGCCAGGGGAAGTTCAATGTGGATACTTCCTTGAAAGGCTGGTTAAGCGCTGGAACAGGCTGCCCACAGAAGTGGTTGGGCCACAATGTCTGAAGCTATTTAAAAGGCTTGTAGATGTGGCACTTAGAAGCATGATTTAGTGGGACTTGGCAGTATTTGGTTTACAATTGGACTCAATGATCTTAAAGGTCTTTTCCAACATAAATGATTCTATGATTCTGTAATTAAGAGACATCAACAATGGAAATGTGTTGGTAATCCATGAATCTAAAGGGAGTTAAGCATTAATTTTAAAATTGATAAAGAGAGAAGCACTGATCTCTTCTCCCTGGTATCCAGTGATAGGACATGTGGGAATGGTTCAAAGTTGCATCAGGGCAGGTTTTGACTGGATGTTAAGCAGCATTTCTTTTCTGAGAGGGTGGTGAAACACTGGAACAGGCTTCCTGGAGTTGTGGTCAATGCCCTAAGCCTGACAGTGTTTAAGAGGCATTTGGACAATGTCCTTAATAATATGCTTTCACCTTTATTTGGCTCTTCATGGATTGATTGTACTCTTTGCTGGGTAAAGAACTGGCTGAATGGCCAGGCCCCAAAGAGTTGTGGTGAAGGGATTTATATCCAGTTGGTGGCCCATCACAAATGGTGTTCCCCAGGGCTCAGTACTGGGGCCAGTTCTGTTTAGTATCTTTATCAAGGATCTGGATGAGGGGATTGAATGCACCCTCAGAAAGTTTGAAGACAACAACAAGTTGGGTGAGAGTGTTGATCTCCTTGAGGGTAGAGAGGCTCTACAGAGGGATCTGGACAGGCTGAATCGATGGCCCAAGGCCAATCGTATGAGGTTAAACAAGGCCAAGTGCCAGGTCCTGCACTTGGGTCACAACAACTCGTTGCAATGCTACAGGCTTGGGGAAGAGTGGCTGGAAAGCTGCCTGGCAGAAAAGGGAGTGTTTGTTAACAGCTACGTGAATTTGAGCCAGCAGTGTGCCCAGGGGGCCAAGAAGGCCAGTAACATCCTGGCTTGTATCAGAAATAGTGTGGCCAGCAGGAGTAGAGAAGTGATCACCCCCCTGTACTCAGCACTAGTGAGGCCACACCTGCTGTGTTCAGTTTTGGGCTACTCACTACAAGAAAGATACTGAGGTGCTGGAGTGTGTCCAAAGAAGAGCAACAAAGCTGGTGAGGGGTCTGGAGAACAACTCTTATGAGGAGCAGCTGAGGGAACTGGGATTGTTTAGCCTGGAGAAAAGGAGGCTGAGGGGAGACCTCATTGCTCTCTAAAACTGCCTGAAAGTAGGTTGTGGCGAGGTGGGTGTTGGTCTCTTCTCCTAAGTAACAAGTGATATGACGAGAGGAAATGGCCTTAAGTTGCATCTGGGGAGATTTAGATTGTATATTAATAAAAAAATTTTCACTGAAAAGATTGTCAAGCATTGGAACAGGCTGCCCAAGGAAGTGGTGGAGTCACCATCCCTGGAGGTATTTGAAAGACATGCAGATATGGTGCTTAACGACATGGTGTAGTGGTGGTCTTGGCAGTATTAGCTTTATGGTTGGACTCAACAATCTTTTCCAACCTAAATGATTCTATGATTCTAAGTGGTCAGGCACTTGGATTAGGTCCATTCTATTCTACTCTGTTCTGTTCTGTTCTATTCTATTCTATTCTATTCTATTCTATTCTATTCTATTCTAGGCCAACATCCTCTAAACTTTTGAAGAGAAATGCAGCAATGATAAAAGTACAACTGGTTTCCCTTTTCCTCTGCTCCTGGTTTCTGACAAGAAGATTCCACCTCTCCTAGTATATGATGACCTCAGTCTGAATTTATACAAGCTTTTCTCACCTCCCATCTGGAATTCAGTAATGTGATATACCTGGGCTCTAAGCCATCTGCCCTAGGAATCTGCAACTAAATGTAGTAGTGTAACTCAACAACACAAGCTATCCCAGAACATTCTCCCTCTCCACTGGCTTCCCCTAAGAAAAAGAAAAAAAAAAAAGTAGTGAGTTGAAAATTTTTGCTGTTGCCTGCAACATGATTGATGGCCTGGGCTCAGGATAGCTAAGGGCTAAATAGAGCATGGTCCAGAGATCCAAATTAGTAAGTCCATGCAAATGCAGAGTAGGACTTTGTGGACTCACCAGTTTGCATCTGGAAGCAGTATAGCTGCATGTACTTGGCGCCATGCCCAAGCTAATATACCCTGCCCTTTGTGTGTGAACGTGACTATTCTGCTTCCAGGCCTGCTTTGGCAGTTTATCCAGAACCACCCTTCTGGTTCTGGGGTTAATGCAGGAGGAGCGAATCTGTCTGCAGCTGGCAGTGTGGACAGGCTTTCAAAGAATCTCTCTGGCACCGGGGTGGGAACCTGGGATGCAAAATCCCCTCCCCAGGCTCAGTAAAGCTTTCTACGCAGAAGGTAATGCTTGTCTGTGCAAAGGAAAAAACATTCTTTTCAAGGGGTTGGTCCAAGCTTCTGGCATTAATTCTCACAGGAAAAGAAATATTAAAAAAAAAAAACCCCAACAACCCGTGTTGTCCTGTCTATCACATGCACTTCATCTGACCCACTTTTCTACTAGATATGTGCAACACATTTATCACTCAACTGTCCTGTTCTCCCTCCCCAAAACTGTTTCCCAAATGCAATTATGTACATAGAGTATCTCCTCACACTGCAGAAAGACAAACTGCATATGACAGATATTAGTTACATGACATCATGCTCTTTCGAAAGACTCTGGGATAGGAAGAGTTATAAGATTCTTCCTAGGAATGAATGGAATAGAAAGTGTCCATATTTTAGTGTGGTACTTCATGACAGATGAAGATTGAAATTGTTAAGCCTGTTCCCTGCCAGATCAACCTGGACATGCTAAACTTTCACGTAAAAATATTATTATATTAAACTGTGTTCTGTGTTATTGGTTAGAGATTACATTTACTTGTGCCTTATACTGTGTAGAGGACATCATGCTAAACAAACAGTAAATAATAACTGGAGGCAAATACTGACTTTCTGTTGGGAAGCATCTTTTTCAGTTTCAAAGTTGCTGATGGTTTTCACAGCAGGCTGCTGACTACACAGGAGTAGCATTCTGGTGTTAAAAATACTTGAGGCTGCCCCTACTATTTCTTGCTCATTATCAGTCCTCTTAGCCAGGACAAGTTTCCCTTGAGGAAAATGGAAATGGGAGCTTTGCCTGAGGTGAGGTCTTCAGAGCTATTCCTGTTGATCACATTTTTGGCAGACAGAGAAGAGCTGGGTGAAAGTTCGGGGTTAAGGAAAAGTTTTATTTTGAATTTAGAGCCTGAATAAACTGAGCCAGTACAGAGCAAAACTTTATTAAAAAGCAAAACCTAAAAACTGAAGAGGTTCCTTTGATTTCATGTGCACTCTGGGCTTTGGACAACTTAAATGCAGAACTATGCCGCAGCCAGGTGTATCTGAAAGATTCGTGAACTTTGTAAAATGTTTGATGAAGCTGGGCTGAATTTCAGATCTGTAATGAAACATGGAAGCAGGTGAGTTCCATGTGGTTTGGAGACTTTCTCATAAATAGTTTGCATTACTCTAATAGTGACAAATTTAGAAAACTACTTTACCAGATGTACACAGAAAAAAAGGATGTAATATGAGGACCAGATAGAAAGCCTGGACACTGAGCTGACTGCCGTGCATTTCTGCTCTTATGAACTGAAACAGAGCTGCACAAGGCTGTGTCCAAGCTGAACATTGTCAGAATATAATAGATAGTTTCTATGGTAAAGAGGTCTAGCTTCAAAAGAAAAAATAAAAGAAAGTAGGAAAGAAAGAAAGAAAAATGAACAAGAACAATGTGAAGTTCTGAGTAATTATTTTAGCAGAATTTTAACAACTAGAGTAATAAGGGGTCACAGTGAAAGTGGTTATAAAACGAGATCTCTTTCGTGAGGGTATTTCCTGGCTGAGTCTTGAATGGCTCACAGCAGCTAACTACTTGAGCTATGATTGTAATATTTTAATTAATAGTATTTTGTGTTGCAACCAGACTTACCCAAAGAGAACTGGTGATTCAGACACATAAGAAGAAGCTTCATGCTTCAGACCTTACAGCTCATAGTTAATGTTGGTATGTCATGCTTATTATGTTTGATAGGTTTTAATGTGTAACACGGGAAAAAGCCAATTCTCCTATTTATTTATTAGGACAGATGGTTGGAAAAACTATTTCCAGAAGAAAATTTTGATGAATGTCTTTTGCATTTTCACTACAAATAGAAAACCAAAAGAAACCCTCACCAAAACAAAACAAAATTAAGCAAAAAAAACCCCACCAAAACTTCAGGTGAAGAGCAACAATTTCCATCCAGAAAGTCCTACATGCCTTGCAGATCTAAACTGTACTATTTGCATGACTCTGAGTTTTCTAACAAGACAATATCTCATGTGATATACTATAATGCTTTATTTTGATGAACTGACATGGTAAATCATGGGAATATCTAGGTGTGATTTAAAAAGTTGATGACGCTTCTCTGAAGTGGTAGTTTTGTATGTCTATAAATACCAATATCTGTAAGCATAGGCATTTCCAGTATAAATAAAATTTTGTTTCAGGCACTTTGATCCCAGTTCATTCCAGCAAATTTAGGTACTTACTATGGTACAAATGGAATCATTCTAATCCCCTTCTATAGCCAATGGAGAGACTGGATATCTCCAGAGGTCGGTCTCAGGAATATATTGACTTTCAAAGTGCTGTTCTGCTGTCACAGAGGTATAATATTAGATGAGGTAAATCAGCAAGTCATGATCTTTCAGTATGGTTGCAAAATCAAAATAGATCTACAGAAACTTTCCCCCATTAACTCAATATTTAAGTTTTCAGTACTAAAAACTTTAAAGCCAGACACTGATAGTTATTTTACAGATGAAAATACATGCATTTTTTAAAAGTCTATCATTGGACCACCTGCAATCAGAATAAAATATCAATATGTTAAATATATTATTTACTACAAAGAATTTATGAAGAACTTCTTCAACATTGCTGCTAGCTCAGAACAAGGATCTGATCCAGTTCAGGGTCAATGTAGGAACTATAGACAAATACTTTGTATTCAGACTAGTGGCTTTGGGAAGAACAGGTTCCTATGACAAAATATACTGGGCTTTTATTGTGACAAACTCACGCTTTCCTTGCCTACATTAAGTTCTATAAGCAAATTAACTTGCAGCGACAAATAAAAATTGAGATTACTTCATGACTTCCAGGGAGAGAAGAAACAAAATTATCTCAACCAGAATGTAGTTAGCTTCAATTGCCTGAAGTAGCACATCCTTTTTGCCACTAGCCATAGAGTGGTATTATCTGATGGAAGAGGCAGTGTTTTTTGGTGGACATGCTTTATGCAGTACTTGGCACACATATTACTGGGCAACAACTGCTGTTCATCTACTGCTGGGCAATAACATCTTGCCATAAAAGATGTTGGCATACGCCAGTAATTCTTCCACGAAATGTTTGTCCAGTTTCGTATAAGAAATAGAATTCCCATAAGTCATGGAGAAAGTATAGTGTAAGCCATGATTCATGACTGCCCCTTACGGACAGCAGAAAACGTCTCTGCCCTTTTTCAAGTCACTGTTCAATACAGACTCCATAGTTTCTTTACATATCACTTGTTAAAAGTCTGATATTTTTGTGATTCATTTCACATTGAATCCATAGCCCTGAGTCACAACTAAGATATTTGCAGAAAGAATGTAAGCAGTCTGTAGGAGCATATTTTGAATAAATAGCAACCTTATGCAAAGAGCCACATTATTCTACTCTTATTTGCACTGGTGACTGTCCAGAAAAAAAAACCCCACTGATATCCATACAGTTACTCCAGATTTACTCAAATCCTACAAGCAGAATTTAGCCCATTACCATAAATCAGTGGCTAAATTGTACTTATGTAGAGTGAAAATAGGCCAAGACCTACTTGCTCAACTTGTATAAAAGTTTCTAGTCATCTTCGAAGGAATTTTTTCCGATTAGGGCAGGATTTGATTTTATGTCCATTTCCTGGAAGGTAGCTTCTCTGAGCTGGTCACTTTCTTGCTGCATTAGCAATTTTGAAATTATAGGTAAGAGAAAAACCTTTTAATATTGTGGGAAATGCATTTACATGGTAACAAAGTTGCTGATGCATTAACATTTTGCAGAATATTAACCGCAAAGGAATAGTATAGTGTTCTGGTATTAAAAATAGTTTGACACTGTCCCTGCTATTTGTTGCTCATTATCAGTACGCATTGCCAGTTCAACATTCCTGAAAAAAACTTAAATCCTACCTTGGGAAAATGAGGTAGGGAATATGTTCAACGGCTGATGACATCATCTGCTAGTAATGGCTATAAATCTTGAGTGAATTTCTGAGTACAAACGTGCAGCTTGGAAGGTGCCAGATTTCACGCCTGCATACTTATAGCTTGCAAATTCATCACATGCAGAACTTGGGAACATCTTTTTCATCCAGACGTGCTCAACTACACCTTGATGAAGCTAGATCAGAAAAAGAAATGCCAATCTCCACTAGAAAAAAAAAGATGTCATATTTTATAGCATGATAATTTTTACTTTATTTCAGATTTTTAAGTTACTTCAAATGCTTCACTTATGTCTTCATCTAAGTTTGACATTTTGGAGAAATTTTAGAAATTAACCTTGTGATATAACAGCAAGAAGATTTCTTGCATATAAAGCACAGTATAAGTGAGTGTTAACAAAGCACTAATGCCATTTGGACGGGATAATACCAGCTAGTGTGTCCAAACCTCTTAAAAGCACATTCTAAACTATTATATTGCCAATTAAGCAGCAAGGTGGAAAATTCTTGTTTTTCTTTTGGCATAGAAAAGGTCTTTCTAAGTTGATTTTTTTCCTTATAACTTTAAAAAAAAAGTAAGAAAAAACTTGAACTTTACATTAAAACATTTGTATTTAAAGAGGTGCTCCTTAAATAACTTGTACACTGAGGCAAAATATAACCCGGGAGAAAATTGGCAGAAAGCCTGGTTCAAAAAGGGTTGGATGGTTCAGGGAATTTTTAATGAAATCCTTAGATTTTACCAAACTACTTTGTTCTGATTTCTATCCAGCTTTGGTCACAGCTGCTGAAACTTCCTACTGGAGACCAGCCCAAGCACCATAGGCTCAGGCCCACTTCTGAACCCCACGCTAAACACTAGGAGGTTTGAATTTAGGAAAAAAAGTTGAGACTTACCTCAGATTACCGCTGTATGAAATCTCTCCAGTTGTGGATGAGGAAAGAGTCGTTGACACCAGAGTCTGTGCAGTTCCCAGAGGACAGGTACCTGTCTTCTCACAACAAATTTCAACAAATAAACTGCAATTTGAATGCTTGTTGAATGCTCACTTTTCACAAAGCAGTGCCTCAAAGGGCAAGCAGGTTTCTAAGTTTCTACTGACCCTTCAGTCCCTAACTTGCTTGTGGGCTGATGAGTTTATATGCAAGCTCTAATGAACTTGTGACCAGATCATATTATTGTAGAACTCTATCCCTACTCTGTGGTGTCATCAAGATGTTTCCATGTGTCTCCATGAGGAATTTGCCTTGTTTGGGATCAGACTTGGGCAGTAAAACTCCAGTCAGGTTCTCTAGCGCTACTGAGATTTTGTTCAGAACTTAAATCCAGGCACTAGTAACTGGGCTCTGGAAGCCCAGGCCTTGCTACGTCAAAGGTCATTGAATTTTGAAATAAAATCTTGATGGAGTTATACACTTACAGTCACATCCTGATCCTACTAACCAAGGGCATTCCAACTTTTTTTTCTTGCCTTTTCTTGACTTTATTCCCTCCTTCCGCTCTTTGTCTCCAAGTTGCTGATCCAGCTAAAGAGCAACCCCACAAACAAGCCAGTAAAACATCTGGCTTTTGTCTTAATAAGTTCTCTGATCTGAAGCAACACTGAAGCACTTGTGCCCTCACAAGAGGACTGCAAGTGGACTGCCATTTTTGGGCCATAATTTGATTCCGGGTATTTAAATTAATGGGAAAACAACACCCTCACCTAGATGGAGGGAGTGCAGAGATCATGTGTCTATATTTCTGCATTGTTATCCCTGGAGCTTGCTCTTTTGGGTCCAAGAGGCTGCTCAGGATGAAGGAATCAATTTCCAACTGAATCTGTCTCTCTTTTTTTCCCATTCTTGTTCTTTTATGTTATAAATGCAGGATCCATTATATAATCTTATAATTTTAAAGAAATCTTATTAAAAAAAAAAAAATCAGATGTTTCTCCAGTCAATTGCAATTATGTAATACTTCTGTCTTTAATTGGACTGCAATAAAAATTTATAATAAGTTAACAGTGCAGATGAATCTGTACTTTGTGACCAGTAATTTTATTATTTTTTTTTAAGAATATACTAAAGATCGGAATTGCCCCATATGTTGAATTATAAAGCTACATTTCTGCTATCTTTAAACTCCAGTGACTGCAAATAAACAATCCGCTGTCACAGTATAACTCACATGTTAAAGGTCTTATTATTCCTTTCTTGTTTGTGCACAAGTAATAGCTCAGAGTATATCGAAGTGTTTTGAAAAAGCAGTTTTTAGTTGATGATACAAAAATATTCTACAGAAACCAGAATTAATCTCAATTAATTAGCTTAGTTAGACAACTGATCTATTCCAATTCCTATCTGCTCAAACTTATAAATCAAGCATTCCACTATGTCTATTATTTGCATGCATATTTAATTCTAGTGTGCAATTTTATTTTCTATAACAGATCTACTCATAGCTACAGTTCAACCAGCCACAGTACTATGCCGGTGTATGTCATAGAAGGTCCAGTTCATGGTACAGAAATTTGAAAATCTATGCTTGGTGTGAGAGAACACATACATGAATAAATTAATTCTGACAATGGAAGTCAGAAACAAACCAAGTTATTTTGAAACTTAAATGAATATTTTCAACAATTATAAATAAAATAATTAACATCTTATACCACATCTTGTGCAACAAACAATCAACATCCACGAATACTGGTTTATGGAAATTTATCCTAAGAACCATGCCACATTGTTTTATTCATTTTATTATATTTTATGCCTTCGTGTTGGCCTTCCTCCCACTGTTAGTGATCTGGATCCAGGGAATAATCTCCAGGGAACTATGAGTTTGTTTGGAGGGAACTGTTTTTTCCTCACATGTGGACTCTAACTGTTAAAAACTCCAAACAATTCCTCGTGACAGTTTTGAGTCTGAGCTAAAAAAGAACAGTAATAGATCTTCTCAGGGGAAGAAGGTAATTCAGCTGAATGAAAGGAAACTGATACTGCACAAGCAACTTGAGGTAAAAGCAATCCAGTTCTACCCGGTTCCAGAAGAACATTACCATGAAAACGAAGCAGCAGAAAGCTGACTTACATCACTTCATCAGCACTATCACTCACTGACTAATTTTCCCAAAGTGCAGAACAGTATTTTTAGCTGTTTTCAGAAATATCTGATAACTGCCATGTTTCCTGTTATCCTTGCTCTTGGCCTCATAGGCTGTCCATATCACTTTCCTTAGGGATACCAGTGAGTCCTGCAACAGCATGGAGCCTTTCCCATAGCTTGGTAGATGTGGTTAAAGGAGGATAAAACTATGTTCAATGGTTGTACAGCACAGAGAATAAGACAGAAGCAATTAGGAAGAATAAATACTAATATGGGGCCTTATAGAATCATAGAATGGTTTGGGTTGGAAGGGGCCTTTAAAGGTCATCTAGTCCAACCCCCTGCAAGAAGCAGGGACATCTCCAACCAGATCAGATTGCTCAGAGCCCGGTCCAACCTGGGTCCAGTATTTCCAGGGATGAGGCCTCTACCATCTCTCTGGGCAACATGTCCCAGTGTTCCACCACCCTCACTGTAAAAAATTTTCCTTATATCAAATTTGAATCTACTTCCTTCTATTTAAAACCTTCACCCCTCATCTTATCACAACAGACCCTGCTAAAGAGTTTCTCCCCATCTTTCTTACAAGCTACTTTTAGGTACTGGAAGGCAGCTATAAGATCTCCCCAGAGCCTCCTCTTCTCCAGGCAGAACAGCCCCAACTCCCTCGGCCTGTCCTCATAGGAGAGGTGCTCCAGCCCTCTAATCATCTTCGTAGCCCTCCTCTGGACTCACTCCAACTGGTCCACGTCCTTCTTATGGTGGGGGCTCCAGAGCTACACACAGTACGTCATGTGGGGTCTCACGAAGGCGGAGTAGAGGGAGAGAATCCCCTCCCTCAACCTGCTGGCCATACTTCTTTTCATGCAGCCCAGGATGCGGTTCGCTTTCTGGGCTGCAAGCACATATTGCCAGCTCATGTTGAGCTTCTCGTCCACCAGCACTCCCAAGTCCTTCTCCTCAGGGCTGCTCTCAATCCATTCTCCACCCAGACTGGATTTGTGCTTGGGATTGCCCCAACCCATGTGCAAGACCTTGCCCTTGGTCTGGTTGAACTTCATGAGATTTGCATGGGCCCACCTCTCCAGCCTGTCCAGGTCCCTCTGGATGGCATTCCTCCCTTCCAGCGTGTTGATGGCACCACACAGATTGGTGTCATCGGCGAACTTGCTGAGGGTGCACTCTATCTCACTGTCCACGTTGTTGACAAAGATGTTAAACAGGGTTGGGCCCAATACCATCCCCTGAGGAATGCCACGGGTCACTGGTCTCCACTTGGACATCGAGATGTCGACCACAACTCTTTGACTGTGGCCATCCAGCCAATTCCTTATCTACCAAGTGGTCCATCCATCAAATCCATATCTCTCCAGTTTAGAGCCAAGGATGTCATGCGGGACAGTGTCAAATGATTTGCACAAGTCCAGGTAGATGATATCAGTTGCTCATCCTTTGTCCACTGCTGATGTAACCTCAACATAACAGGCCACCAAATTTGTCAGGTGCAATTTACCCGTGTTGAAGCCATGTTGGCTGTCACCAACCACCTCCTTGCTCTCCATGTGCCTTAGCATGGTTTCCAGGAGGATTTGCTCCGTGACCTTGCCAGGCAGAGAGGTGAGACTGACTGTCCTGTAGTTCCCCGGGTCTTCCTTGTTTCCCTTTTTAAAAATTGAGTTTATGTTACCCTTTTTCCAGCCACGTTGGACTGCCACGATTTCTCAGATATGATGGACAGCAGCTTGGCAACTTCATCCACCAGTTCCCTCAGGATTCACAGATGCATCTCATCAGGTCAAATGATCATTTGCCATTTATGACAAAAGTCATTCAAATTTAGGTGTAGGAACTCCCACCAACATACCTGGAGAAAAACCTCAGTGGGCTCCTAGAATTCAATTTCCTTGGATTATTTTTTTCCTGAATAATTTTGCAGTGACATCCGTTCTTAAAGTGTCACAAAAACTTCTATTTTACTTTTATTACCTGATTTTTCAGCAGATAGTTCATGCACACCTGTTTAACTGCCCCTTAAATCTGCTACCTCACATAGTTATTTCCACAAAAATACAAGCTATACTTCAATATCTTAGTTACTAAAAGATTTCCATTCATGCACATGACAAGTTTAGGAAAAATTAAGTATTTGTACTTCTAAAGTTCTAATACAAATAAAATATTATTTTTGCAAGCAACATTTAATAAAAAGAAATATGTTTTTCTGCACTATATATATGTCAATACAAGCATATATCTGTGAGAGAAATTGCCAACTTTTTTTTTTTTATGTAACTAAACACCTATTTTCAGTGACTGACATTTTGGAAGTTTTGAATTAGATCTTTTCTCTATAAATTCAATGTAGTGACCCAGATTATAAAATGTCAATGCACTAATAATAAAACATTTAAGACGATATATTTAGTTGTAACTTTCTGCACTCACATTTAAGTATTTCTGCAGGTTTGTGTGTTCGGAACACTGTGCTGGAAAGAGTTTGCATAGATTTTCCACTGCCCACTGCAGCCACCAGCAGCCTGAATACATAGAATCATTTAGGTTGGAAAAGACCATCTCACATTTCAGAAGTCCTTGTTGTATTTGCCACTTATTCCACTGAGAACACATATGTGG
The DNA here is from genome assembly GCA_009806455.1 of Tetrax tetrax. Classification (NCBI taxonomy): domain Eukaryota; kingdom Metazoa; phylum Chordata; class Aves; order Otidiformes; family Otididae; genus Tetrax; species Tetrax tetrax. Next base: position 412,645 of record WHYT01015492.1, on the reverse strand, counting down.
TCTACCGAGATAAAAGATGATACATTTTTACACGTTACTACAATTCCAATATAAAATAGTCTTAATACAATTCCAAAGGGAAGAGAGAGTAGTTCCCCTCTCTATTTTAAAGGAATTAATATATTCAATAAGCCTTTATTCCCTCTCCTATTTCACTGGAAATATTTACAGCACAGCGTGGTTCTAGCTGGCTGTTGAGCGTTGCTGACTGACTGCAGCATTACAGGACTCCCTAGCCATAGAGGCTGGTTTGCATCCTGATGAGATATGGATTCAGCCAGCCAAGCCTTGGCATCACTTGGACCTATAGCAGGACTGAGTTGCTCATCCTCAGTCTCACTTGGAGAGCTTTCAGTCAACCTGACAGTTTTGGGCTACACATCTGGGCTCAGACTTTCTGTGGTGCTGAGCTCCCATGGACATCAGATACCTAAATCCCTCTGAGACTTGGATCTTTAGACTGTGATGGTACAATTAGCATCAGCAATGATTTAATCCATTATCAAAATGTCTGGGGAGGGATTTTCATAAAAACTGTTGTGAGACACCCAACTCCTATTGCCTGCTGTAGCATGGCACATATTTCAGTATGCCAGCTCACCCATACAACCTGCTTGTCAAAGAGACATCTGAGATTTTTAACAATAGGTATTTTCACTCATTTATACTATTTTATACAAGGAAAATTATTTGGAAGAGATATATCACTTGTAATGAAATTTTCAGACAATGCTACACATGTGTAAAAGTGACTAGTTGTCTGCAGTCTGTGGTTAAGACGCCAGCTAGAGATGGGTACAAGGTCTGATGTGTAGATTCAAGCTAATATTTTAACCACCAGACTGTCATAGCTATGACCAACCCAGGCAAACAAGGCAAAACTTGAAGCAGTCTGACCTTGAGATTTCAGGTTACTTGCAAAGAAGTTATGAAAACAAGATGCTGGATTGTGAGGAAATCCCTTGATTCCGGGTCCTGGTGGACAACGTAAGCTCTTGCAAAGGTAGCATAAATGGATAACAAAAAGGAGATCAGCACACTTCCACACCCCTGCCATTTAAGGATGTTCCAGTATAAAAGGATGCTGACCTAGAACCATTTGATTTCACCTCTGAAAACTCAAAACCTTGCCTGATTTCCATAGCAGAAAGACTTACATTTAACTCTTTAAAAATGCAGCATCAGTAACAAGATTCAGATGACTCATTGCAAAAATAAAGTTTGAAACCTCATATGAAAGTCACCTGATCAAATGTAAATAATTTCTGTCTGTATCTTAGCTAGTCAACTCAAGCTCCCTTTAGATTCAACAGAACAAAATAGATGTTTTAGTACAATTCAACTAGGCATTTTAGATATTGACTTTAGGATAAACTGAGTTGCACTTTAGCATAGTCTATTGCTCCCCACTGACTATAAGGAGCCTAAAGCTCAAATGTACATGTCTAGACTGTAGACATTTATAGTTAGGTGACTGAATCCCATTTATTCAATCTACTACAATTAGTAAAGTACAAAAATTATTTACCCCACATGTAACTGTTTCACTCAGAATGGTTAAAGCCAAGCCTTGTATCATTTTTTGCTCTACCTGCTTATGGTTATTGTTGGAGGCAAATGCTTGAGGAGATGGACCCTAGGTCTGAATGAGAAGGGTTGCTTTTGTGTTCCTCTGTTCCTAATCTCAACTTTGAGAACATTATAAAATGTAAAGGGAAGGAAAAAAATATCTTAAACTTCGAAATGTAGCAAAGTGATCATCAAAAGAAAGGACTGTCAACATAGAGCTAGAGAAAAGACAGACTTGTAAGATAAGGAAAAGCTAAACAATTTGGACTGAGCCTCTCATGACCCAGTTCAAATATTTCTGGTGGGTTACACAAAGCTGACCTATTCTGTACTACATAAAGCATGAAGTTCAAAAGGTATGAGGAAAATGCAGCTAAAGGAGCTCATAAATGAGATTGACCCTACCAAAGGTTTGCAAAACACACTAGAACTATAAAAAAGTAGCTTTTAGAAATGCAGTATTTCTAGTTGTTATCTACAGTTGCCTACCATAGCAAAAGGGATTATGCTGTCCTTAGTTAGGGGGTGTGCCAACAGTTCAACAAATTTAATTTGAATTTGGATTAAGCCCAACATTTAGGTGACTGAATTTTTGTACTACGATAAACTACAATGAAAGAGAAAACAATAAGAAATATGAACATTTTATATGATATACCAAGTAGTTTATAGCACATTAAGTGATCATGTAAATGCCACAGATAACTCACATTGTCATAAGAAGACATAATTTATCCTTTTATATTTGAGTCAGGAAGGACGGGAAAGCTGAGGAACTGCCCAGCCTTTTTATTGATACATTAACATCTCATGGGCTCCATGTTGTGAAATTTTGTATGACCAAGTAAGTCACATCATGTTCTATACTGAAGCCTGGGAAATACGCAAGGACTGTTGTTTCTGAAAACAGAAAAATGCTGTAAATTTTTTATTCTGTTCAACAGAACAAACACATTTTTAAACCTCCCTGTAAAACATTGCTACACAAATATTTTCACAAGTAACCCACATGCCAGGTAAAGAATTATCAGCTTTGTCCAGTTTTACATGGTCCATTCTTTCTTTTGAAGGCCGAGAACATATCAAGCTGTATCTTACAATCCATTTAAGGACTTTACAGTGAAGAAAAAGTCTGTACCAGTATGTGGAACAACTTTCATTTAGAAAAAAGCGAAGGCATGGACAGAGCCTGTAGTGTGTCCATTAGCACAAACCTCACTGACAAAGATCTCTCCTGGAATTAAAATCCCATAACTTAACCTCAAGATCATCCATCCTTTTTTGGGTGTTGTGGTCCATCTCATTTCTGAATGCCACATTTGGAAAGCAATTTGAAGCAAAACTTCTTCCACTACTACAATATTATTTTCTCTAATGAGCTGTCTCTGTTTTGTGCCAGTAACAGCTCTGCTTTGTGGTCAACTAACATACTATTCATAGCTACTATATATCCCTCCTGGGATCCATTTCTATATTCTCAGTCCTTCTACTGACAAAAGAGTTTTAAGTGGACAAGGATCACTAGATATGGCCCTGTTCGTAAAAGAATCCTGACAAATGGCCCAAGCAGTGCTTTTGGGCTTTACAAGCAAACATATGATATAGGTTGAGAAACTGGTAAATAAAAAGGAGATAAAAACCCAGTATAGAGCTTTTTAAAAAAACAAATATTCCTCCACAATATAGATGCCCAAATATTTTAACCTACTTTATTGTGGGAGCAGAAATAGCCAGTGTACCAGCTGAGGGAAGCATAGAAAAACCCAAACTGCTAAAAACGTATGAGCTTTAATCAGTGTAGACTTACTTATATTTACATAAAAATGCTCTAAATTTTTAATTTACAGTTGTAAATGATAATTAGACAACTGTATAAAAATTGTATGCAAGTCAGTATAATTTAGCCACTTAACAAATCAAAGTAGTAAAATGGAAGCTTAACGACCTCCACCAATGTCTCTCCCAATCTTTCATAACATGGTCTTAAGCTTCATATAAGTCCTGTCAGACAAATAGATTCTGCAGTATAAGACTAGAAAGTCATAAATTAAGCCTATTTTATACAAACTCATGCTTTTTAGCCCTATATCTACTTGTTGTTTTGACTGCTATACTTCAAACCAGATAAGCTTTATGACATTTTTTTTTAAGAAATAATTTATTAAAGTGAAATTCTCAACACTATCTAGAGCCTTAAAGTTGTCAAAGCTACTACTAGTTGTATTGTGTAAAGTTTGCATAGAAAAACTTTACTTGAATTGAGAGGTAAACTGAACACTTGAGTTTGGAGAAAACTTAACATATATGTTTAATTTGCAAACAGAATGCAGTCATTTTTTACTAAGGTATGTTTTTGGTTTTCTTCAGAGCAGTTTCTTCACTTGAAACTCAAGTGTACAAAGCAGTGGGTGGTGAGGGACAAAGATATTTTGATATCCAGTTATACATACATTGAAGCAAAGACAAGAACCCTGCTCCTTCAGCTTCAGAAACAAACCCCAAAGTAAAGGAGAACTACCAAAAAGTAAGTTGTAGCATGCAGTAAATAAAAGCAAACCATAGTTTTTAACAAATTAAAGACTATTCTTTTTACTGGCAAGAGCTGCAGATTTCTAACCCTCTCTACAGAGGCACAGTTTTTTAGATATTTCTCTAAGTTAGGTAGCATTAATTGTTTGCCTTTCCCCCATTTGGATCTGATAGTTGAGCGTTAATCTGTAATGAATTCCCATATTGTAGAAAGTTGACATGATTATTTCATAAATCATGGATACAGAGCTAAAAAAAGCAACAAAACCCACAAACTATCTCTTAGAGATTCAGAAGTAGAACTAAGTGACCCCTTTTCCTTGTGGACCAGCTGGGTAGGTGCCAACACAAGCTGTCAGTCGTGCATCTGCTCTGTCCCCCTTTGCTGTGAGAAAAGGAAAAAAGTTTTATGAAAAAAAAATATCATAAACACTAATAAGATTCCTATGAGGGCTCACAGTCTGCACATGACTGAGGATGGTATCAGCACTCAACATTGCACCAATAATTCATGAAAAACAAGGAAGTTAATCCTTTTTCTCTGTTTGAATTAATCAGCCAAAATAGAAAACAAAACTGGCAGGACATTGGATGTTTGTGAGCCAGTTTATGGGGCCTCCATAAACCAACACCAAGAGAACACAACTAACAATTTTGCTGATTAAAACAGTAATAACTGTTCGAATTTTACATATTTAACAACTGAAGCTACTAATGTGGGATCCAGCCTTGAAAACCAAATATGAAGTTAATTAAGTATCTAACAAATGTTTGTGAAGCTACAGAAAGAAAAGCATTTGGTTTTCTATTTCCTTTATTATGTCCCCACCCCATGAATCCCTCCCAGGCCCATTTCCTTTTCTTGTTCAAATTCAACAGCAACTTTCCCAAGAAACTTAAGAGCTTGGTTTTTAAAGATAGTTGGTCGCCCAATTGAAGCTTGATTTCAGTGAGATGTGAACATCCCATTCAACACATTTCTTCTTACCTAAATCGAGCACTGATTAGAGATATGAAGTAGCTAATAATACAAACAACACATATGTACTATACTTATAAAGAAAAAAAAGGAAGAAAATATTTGTTATCACACTGTTCTCTTCAGGGGATCTTTCTTTCCTTTTCATACCACAAAGGCCAAGAACTAATTGCAGTTTTCGTCCAAGCTCAGTCAGCCCTCCAAATGGAGACCAAATCAGTGTTTCTCTTGCACTTGTCCCAAGGACGCAGAGCAGCCTGTTTTCATTAATGAAGCCACTCTTGAGATACCCCTGGGTAATCAAATGAAGGTCTGGTTGTAATTATAGGCTAGATGCTGGGATGCAGTTGCAATGAAAACACTCGCTGTGACAAGGATTAGGAGTGAGGGTCCTTTTTCAGGGTCTCCACTGGGTTCGTGCTAACTGGATTAAAGCTGTCAGCGATATGCCAGCCCCAGCCTACATGACAATCTCATCTTCACTCGCTTCTGCTACGTAGCCCATAGTTTTATTTAGTATTAGCAGCTGACACAGTAGAAACACAGAATGAACCTTTTATTGTATTTCTCAAGGTTATTCTTAAGGACAGTGAAGGAAGCAAAAGTTACGGCCTTAAAGCATCGTGGTACTACTACCATCTTCTAATCCAGTCTCCTCCACAACACAGGAATCCAAACACCCCTTATTTTCTGTATCTGTTCTTTTAAAGTGTACTCCTAAACTGGTGCTTGTCTCTCTACAGAGAGTATTTTTCCATGTATAGTTTGTAAACACCTCATCTACTATAGAAATTTAAAGTAACAAGTGCACACATATTTTTAGCTCATTTGCCTCCATTTCTAATTTCACAAGACTTCTCTTGGTACACCACCAGTTTTTGAAAACCACAAGCCAACTATTTTTCAGAACAAACAAGGAGAATAAAAACTGGAGTCAAGTTGTAATATCAGATAAATAGAACTGATGTGACAAGCAATTTGTGATTTTTTGTAGTGGCTGTAGTGTCACCATAAAATGGTCTGATTAAATGAAATTGCATATTTTGAGGAGTTCTTTTCTTTACCACACTACTAAATAATTTCATTTTGGGTAGCTAATTGAAAGGATTTTTGCAAGCACTGAGTGCAGGTCTGAGTTAGTTTTCTGGAAGTTAGTGAGCAATACAGTTGGTAAATTTCTGGAAGTCCCATCCATCAATCTGAGCTTGCACTAGAGTACATTTTAAAGAGAGAGGAAAAAGTAGAGTCAATAAGTGGAAGAGCAAAGACCAGACTCAAAATGGGAGGATAGTTCACTTGTTTAAGTTTTGAAAACTCAGGTTTATAATTTTATTCAGCTGTGGCCATTCTATGATAGACATATGTCACTACACACACAGCTACAAAAGACAGGAGGATAGCGATCCTGAGATATAAGGTTTAACCCCGATCACACATCACAAAGTGTCCTGGAGAATTAGTCAGCTCAGAATGTAAGTAGCATTTTAAACAGCCTTTTTTTTAAAAAAAAAAATCTGATAGTTAGGCACAAAGAAGTACACCATGCTGGAAAATCCTTCCATGTCTGAAGGTGCCTTAAGTGTCTGATTCAAAGCTGCCTGGGCATGTTTATACGTATATGTGTGCAGATGTAACTACAGAAGGTAACTCATGTGCCCACATTCCTTCCTCTACTTAACATATATCCTTCCCTCCCAAAAAAGCGCTGTATCAGCCAGATCAAAAGCTAAACTGCAAAGTTTCTCTGTACCATGTTTCCTTACTCCATGTTTAGGTTAGCATGAAAAATCCAAAAAGGTGTCTCTGATTTCTCTTCTACAGTGTCTTTTGTATAGTCACTTCTTTAAGCGCAGGGGAACCCAGTGGATATCAGGGTGCTTCCAGGAAGTGAAGGTGAGGCATGATACTTAGTTTTCCATATTTAACTACTGTTTGAAGCAAGAGCCTACATTCTGGCGGCACAAAGACAATGACGTTTTGCTAGCTGCCTTCCAGGGGTTGATAAACACTTCTGCCAAAATCAGGGCTCGGTCTGCAGGAGGCCCTCTGCAGGCAATGTAGGCAAACCCCAAACCCAACCCTGGAGGTCTCACGTTCTAAATAGACCAGAAAATGTGTAGGAAGTCTCAAAAAGAGCAGCTCAGCAACCAAAACCAGGAATAAAATCTGCATTTGTTGGCTCCCAGGAACCTTTTTGCCAGTAGTAGCATCAAATGAATTGCTCTGGTCTATCCATTCCCGTATGAGTCAGTTGGCTGAATAAAAACACGAAGGCCAGAAAGAAAGTAGCCCAGAAACAGCTCTGGGATAAATTAGCGCTTTACATAAAATTATTTAACTTGCTATTTCACTGAAGTGAGCAAACTAGAGACCATATTGTGGTTCTGCAGCTGAACAGAGTGACATAAAGTAGAACACCACCTGTTTTAAACAAACAAATGTAAAATTCTTGCCTGCCATAGATCCTGGATGCTCAGAGGTTGCCCGTGCTCGAATAAGGCACCAATAGCTTTCAGCAGAGCTCGATGACGTACGTCCTTCCATAGGGTTGGATATTTGCCATTCTGTTGGATGTACATTGTGTTCCGTGGACACATTGAATCTGTGTTCTCAGTACTTACATGTGACTCAGAAGGAAAGAATTGATAGGGGATATGGCAGCAGATTGCACATGGCATTGAACTTTACACACTGGGCTTGCTAGGAGATGTTGCCACCTATTGTTTTCTATCTTGATTGCATTGCTTTCTTAATAAGTAATTGGATTTTCTGTGTTTTAACAAAGTTCCAGATAGAAACTTTAGGAGATTAAAATCTGCATTTTGCTATTGCAGTTACATAAACAGATAATTTTCAAGGAGTAATGGGTCTTTACCTATCTTAGTGGTTTCTTTAGCAAATGTCACTGCAATATTAAAATTTTAAACTGACCTGAGGATTCAAACTTATCTCAAATTTCATGTTATTTTCCCTCCTTAAGTTGTAGACAGTTTTGCATGTTTTGTCTTTCACATGAAAAACCTCCCTGTTAGTTAGAAAAGTGTATAAAATATACGTTTCTGTTTCTTTTAGAAATAATCAGATGTTGTCATACTAAATTGTTTTGCTTGCTCTGGAGAAAAAAAGAAAGACCTCTTCAGTAGGTATAAGAATTTGTTTTTCGTTTCAGTAGTTTATTTACTGCAATATAGATCCCTGACAAACAAAATTTTTCATGAGTTTGTCTTGATTTTGCTGACTTTCTTTGGACAGAAAGAAGTTAGTAAAATTTATTTAGTTTTAAAAGTGGCCCATATTAAATGAAAATAGCTCAAAAAGCAAATGAACTAAAAACTGCCTGGAAATTAAGTGACATTTTTTTTTTCACTTCAGAGCAAATGAAACATTTGCTGGAAACCAACAATCTATCTCATTGGGTTTTTTTTTGTCTTTTTATTATGAAAATCTAACAATTTTATTTGCAAATTAGGTCATAAATGTTATTCAAAGCATTTTTTTTCTGTTAGTAAAAAATGTAATTATTTGCCTGACTTAATGATCTACTTCCTCTGATTCTTGCTGTATGATTAGTTGCAAAGTTATTTAACTGAATTTGTTTTGAACTGACTTGAAGACTGAAATGCAGATACTGATATAAGAATACTAGGATACAGAAAATGAAAATGAATGTCTTGATGCAACTTCAAGCCTGATGGATTAACAGGAATGTAACCCCAGGGGAATTTCCCTATGTCGTAGTTCAGCCCCGATCAGGACCAGACTACGCAGTCTCTCTCTCACTCCCCACATCCTCCGAGAGAATAGGGGGAGATAATATAAGAAAAACGGCTCGAGGTTTGAGATAAGGACAGGGAGAAATCCTTAAAGTCCCCATTATGGGCAAAACAGACTCAACTTGGGGAAAACTATTCATTTATTACTAAAACCAGCAGGAGAATGAGACTGAGAACAAGATAACCTCTCTCTACCCATCCCTCTCCCCGAGCTTAACATTATATCTACCACCTTCCCCCCACCGAGCGGCACAGAGGCGAAGAGGGAATGGTGGTCGCGGTCAGTTCATCACGCGTTGTTTTAAGCCGCTGCTTCATAGTTGGGGGAAGAACTCCTCACATCCCTCCCCTGCTCCAGTGTGGGGTCCCACCCACAGGCTGCAGTCCTTCGTGAAACTGCTCTGGCGTGGGTCATCTCTTCCACGGAGTGCAGTCTCTCCAGAACGGCTGTCCCAGTGCAGGGTCTCCACGGGCCGCAGCCACCTTCAGGCATCCACCTCCCCTCGTGTGGGGTTCTCCACAGGCTGCAGGTGGATCTCTGCTGCTCCGTGGACCTCCATGGGTTGCAGGGGAACAACCTGCTCCACCATGGTCATCACCACAGGCTGCAGGGGAATCTTGGCCAGGAGCCACATTACTCCTACTCCTCCTTCTTCACTGACCTTGGTGTCTGCAGCTGTTCCTCTCACAAGAAAAGTTCTTCACAACTGGCTGGCAGGCGCCTCTTAGGTTCTCTTCACATCTCATCTCTCCACTTCTTGCAGCCAGGCCGGGCTGAGTTGGGCCCAGTCGGCTGCCTGGCGAGAGGCCAGAAGGTGAGGCCTGCAAGGCCCACAAGGCCCACACCTCCCCCTCTGCACCTCTGCCCCCGCTCAGCTTTTTCACATCTTCTCTTCTCCTTTTTTTTTTCCTGTTTTCCCCTTCGTGAATACGTTATTGCAGAGGCGTTATCACGGAACATTCTGATACGAATAGGCTTGACCTTGGCCAGCAGTGGGTCTGCCCTAGACCCGGCCGAGTCCGCTGAACAAAGGGGAGCGACTTTCCTACAGAAGCTGCCACCTTAGCCTCCCCCCCCCCACTGAACAAAACCACAATACCCTATCAATTATTCAAACCACTGTCCCAGTTTTTATGAGTGGCATTTTGGTCTGTCTGTACAGTTCCCAAAGAAGGGGATGTGATATCAGGACTTTTTCATCGAGGCATTGAACACAGGCTATCAGAAGAAAATGTGGCAGCTAATTGCACATAGCTTTCCAGCAGCACAGCCTGTTTTGTGTCACCATGGAGCCAAGCAGTGGCATACTGATACTGAGAAAGAATGGACTCCCGAGGGTCACAGCAGAACACAGGCGTTGTGAAACAGCACAGTGGGAAGAGATTTTTAAAAATCCGAAACAACAATAACAACAAGACCTTATGCAAAGAAAAAGACAAAAAAAGACTAGACTGTCCACTGTGTTCTTGATTGAAAGGTCAAGTGCAGTTATAGTCATAGTCAAGCACAACAATAGAACTAGGACACATGAAATCAGAAATATACAGTGCTTTGTCAGAGATGACTGGACAAATTAGTTCTGAGCATTAGACAGAGACCAAATAATATTTATTATCTCAACATTTAATGTCATTTTGAGGTTACTTAAAATACTGTTCAAGCTCATTTCTTCTTGTTATTGGCATTGTAGTGCATCTTCTAATAGATTCATCATTTTATCCTGTAGTTACACAGTAATTACAAGGGCAGTTGTTCCTGAGCCCTATTCATCACTAGGTTCAAGAAGATTGTTTTATTATTTCAGAATTACTTACAGATTAATTTGAGAAACTTATATTAAATTAATAGGGAAGTCAAGATTTTTAACTTTTATATGGAAGAAAGATGTTAAGCAAAGGGATTGCATTGCTTGTGGAAAGCCACTGGGAAAGATATTTAGATTAAACTGGTGAAGAATCACCAACCAGTTTTTTGTAGATCCAGAGAATCAGCAGATGCTTGATCTCCTATCATCTTCAGATCAAGTCTTTCTGGAAAAAAATGCATTAGTTAAACATAAAAATTTTATTTAATGTACAAATATATAAAATAAAGTTACAATTTAGTCATGTAGCAAAGTTAGATTAGCTGATTTAACAATTTCTTTGCCCTAAAACTCTCCAGACCAAAAATAGTATCCCAGAAAAGAAAGAAAACTTTACAGCAGGTTTTCTTAATTTTTGTCATATTCATCTCAGAACACTTTGAAACTGTAACGTAATAGTAGTTGAAGTTAGTGGCAATAAACTTATATGACTTCATATCACTTGGGAATGGCATTCAGCCATTTTCCTACAACTTTCCATGATAAATGTTCTAAGGCTTTGTTTTTAAAAGTTACAAATGGGTGGATACTTAGGGACTTTTATTTCAAATATTAATTTAAATTAAATTTTTGCATGCTTAAATGAAGCTTAAACTTCATTAGACTTGTGTTTTTACATTTGTAGGAACACTATGTGAAATTTTATAGTTTACCAGACTCTACAGAGATTAATTTTTATTTATTTATTTATTTATTTATTATTCAAGGATCAACAACTGGTAGACAGTTTCCTTGGTATTCTGTGATGCTGGTGATCTACTTTGAATCACGCAGACACTAATCAGTTCTCCTACAGCACATAGATCTTTTTTTCTCCACCATCTAATCTAATCTGGTATGGAATAAAGTCAATCAGTGAATAAATAAATAAAATGAAAACAAATAAACTTTCTACTAGCTGCTGAATTGCCTCAGAGAAGAATAAGTTCTAATGAACTCACACAGTGGTATCAGTGCTAAGTAGATATTGGAATATGTAAATTATTGTTTTTTCTAGTTTGAATAACTCAGTAAAATCACTACATTTAACTGGACATAAGATAATAGAATCATAAGAAAATGTAGGGTATAAGAGGCCTCAGGAGGTCATGGCACTTGCTCACAACAGTCAGCTATGAGATCAGACCAGGTTGCTCAGGGCATTATCCACCCAGGTCTTGAAAAAGTCCAAGGATGGAGCCTACACAACCTGACCTAACGGGGATTAATATCTTGACGTGTTGAGAAAATAAAATAAAAATTAATTTGTTTAGTGTGGTGGGTTTATTTCAGACTGAAATAAATAACTTTTTACATTTCCAACAGATTAAAGAAAGTGAGGGCTAAATTAATCAAACTCCATGGGAAGAGGTAGCACTAAACCTCTCCTACTCAGTAACAGAGGGTTACAGAATACAGTCAAGATATCTGATATTGTTTCAATTCTGTAATTTGTTTCAGGGCATCAGAAGACATGTCTTACTACTTCCAGAAAAATACCTTACCTTATACAACTGCAAGCTACAGGGGTGGGAGGAAAGCATGCTGTTTTGAAACTGGAAGTGGGTGGATTTGAACTGAAGTCACCAGCAAGCAGCTGGGTATCTTCATTACTAAGTAAACTTCACTGAGGCTGAAATCACTCATGATGGAGCTAGATCACTAGGTGTATTTAATTGATCATGAAGACAGAGAACAAGAGTGTGAAAGTGACTTATTGGCCCAGCAATTAGCCATGTACCCAGGAAGTCTTGATCTGTGCTCTGGGACATATTTAATGATTTAATGTTGGCTAGAACTGTTTTATCACACAGAGGAATATGCATTATAATATCCAATAGATTGTAATCTTGGCAATATCCTAGATGGTATGATAGTACAATTAAAATGTCCAGATGCAGGGAATTGAAATAAGGTATTTTGTGACCATGCCAAAATCTCTTATATCTAAGCTTTTTGATAAAAAGGTGGCACCTTATTCTCCTCGAAGACCTTTACTCTTCCATGTATGTGTACTGCATATGTATGACAGAAATTGCAGTTTTCAGTAAATTCATAACAACTCTAAATACAAATTCTACATTGCTCTAGCCTGAACCTTTTCCCACTCTCTTCACAAACACTTGGCCTTGGGCTTATCCTCGGTGTACCCCCTATCAAATCTAATGTCGAATTTTTCAGTCAACTTCCACCATCACTTCACTAATGGTGCCAGTTCTTATCATCATCTCACAGACGCCTCTGCACCCTCTCCTCTTGGGAAGAAATTCTCATCCATGTTTTCAGTCAGGCTATTGTTGCTTTTTCTGTCCTTCTTCTTCTTCTAGTGAGACACTAGCATTGTGGATATTTAGGTTTACTGAGATGAAACGTTGTTTAATCACACCTTATGCATCAGGAATCTAATGCTTTTTAGGATTTACTACACATAACTGTAATAGAACTAATAAGTAGTAACAGATATTATGCTAAGATTGAGAAGGGCAAGACTTCTCTTACGGGAAGGCAAATCCCTGGTTATCCCTGGAATTGTGTATCACAGCTTAGCTAAAGGACTATTTAAGATCAAAACGTAATTCTCCAGAAGTTATTTGTCCAGGGAAGAATAACTTCTGAAAGTGGCACAAAAATACCAAAGGATGTGCATTGTCGGAAATACAAATTAGATAAGTAAGCTAAAACATAAATAAGAATGAGACCATGAATGACCAGAGTTACGGCTCTTCTGAGACACTTCCCTGAGTCAGGTGGATGTTGTTTAAACTCAAACTGATTTCAGACACTTTGGTAAGTCTATATAATTTTATTTAGCAATACTTTGTGTGCAAATAATATTTTAAAATGTTGACCCAATTTAGATAAAAAAAGAAACACTGAAAAATGGGGATTTATTACAGGACTGACTTTCTAATTCTTTAATGTTAGAACTATCTGGCATAAGTGTTTCATAGAGGCTGAGCGAATCTGGGAAGAGGACATGGAAGCACAGCCAGAAAGCCCTTGAGATCCTATTCCATAGCAGATAAATCCAATCGGTATTAACAAGGAGGTTCTTGCAGGATCAAAGCTGTGCCTCTAAACCTGGACTGAGAAGTACAATGTAGATGGGTGACAGAAATGTAGTTGGGCAATACAGCACCTACATCTGGCCTCAATCATTCAGGAATTGTGAATTATGCCACAAATGAAATCATATTTTTTTTTGTTAAAAAAAAAAAAGAAAAAAAATATGGAGTCATCTATTTTCTTAACCAGTAGGTCAGACTGGTGTCACATTTTTTACCATTGCTTCACAATCTTTGGAACTAGAACTGTCCTTCCTTCTCTCTCCCTCTTAAATCAAAATCCCTTCTCACAACTCCAGGAGCTGGACCTTAAGGAGGAAAACCAACGACAAACAGCCAAGAGTCACACTCTCAGCAAGCAAGAAGGACACCTAACAAGATTTTTCTGTTCTTCTGCTCCACTGCTCTTTGGCAGAGCAGGATTTTCTTCCTCATGCATCTCCAGTTTCAGGCTGCTTTGCAGGCTATGTCCTTTGCTCTGCAGCTCTGAAACGATGAACATTAATAAGGAAGGCTACCAGGGACATGCTAGAGTTTCTTGGGTCTTCTCTGCCCTCTCTGTTGCTTTTATCACTACTAAGCAATTGGAGATTTGGCAAAAGCTGAGGTTTACTGTATGGATGGCTCAGATGACCTCTGGTGATGGAAAATGCTTAAGATTTAGTTTTTCTGTGTCAGATCAAAGAATAAACATCAGTGGCTATGCAACGTCTGAAGTCAGTTTAAAGTAAGTTTTAAAATATGACTTCGATATGGTTTTGTTCTTTAGTAAATATTTTAAAATATTTATACAAAATGCTTGTATCTGGTCTGTAGGAAGACGTTTAAACACCATAGATTGAGACAGTCTATGGCAGAAACATTCTAATCATAATACAACAGACTTCCTGAGAATGCTGTTTCCACCGCTTTTGTCATTATCTTAATTTGAGCCAGGATTTTACCAGTTAGTGAAAGTAAATGATTCTTATTTACTCCATTTTAGTATTTCTGCCACTGATTTTGTGAAACCCCAAAAGTGACTTTTTTTTTTTTTTTTTTTCTGAGGCAGGGATCCCCTTCCCTCTAACTAGATGAAAGTTTTGGTTGTTTTCCAAGTGAGGAAAAATGCAAGTGCCCTTCCTGTTAGAGATTTATGGAAACATTGATAGACTTCAATAGAAGACATAGTATTAGACAGTATCCTCTTAATAGTGTTTTTATAAACAAAATCATCATATAGAACTGCTCCATTACTTAACTAAGATGTATTTTAAACATCTGATTATACATAAATTTGTTTCAAGCAATTTTTACAGAAACTTAATATATTTCTGTAGAAAACTTAATTCTAGTTCTTTTAAATGCTACAAGACCATTTCATTAGGGAACTATTCATCTCACAGAGTATAAAATGTCTTCACTTAAAATGTATTGTAGAAAAATAGACTAAGGCTGTCTATGCCTATTTTTCCTCAAAGCCATAAAGAATTTTGAAGATTTAATTCATTTTGCCTTTTTACCACTCTTAATCCTTTGACATATTACAGACAGGCAAATTCTTTCATAATATAATGTGTATGTTAAAATTAAATAGCCCACCAGCAGCCTGGCCATGAAGCAGTCCCACAGGTTGTTCTAGACCTGGCTCAGAAACTACTTAGTTAGAACCAGCCAAGCAAATGTGCCAGCTCATTTTCTAACTGCTGGAAAATTTAATTCCAGAACTGGCATGTGGGTGTTGCAGCTGCCCAGCTTGCCTCAGAGTGGCCAGATTTAGAGTCAACAGAGGAATAAACCAAGGGACTTCACTTGTATCCCACACCACACTGAATCCTCTAGAGGCAGCCAAGATGATACCGTTATGCTTAGTTATTAATGATTTAATACATGTTTATTTCAACACTTGGTGTCATCAGCCAATGATTTCAGCACTCGTTCCTGAAAAGACCGCAATAATGGAACTTACCAGAAGATTAATGCTTCATCTGTGCAGAATGCAGACAGTTGAAAAGTAGAGGAGGTTCCCTGACACCATCTCTGGTAACTACATATTGCAGAATTAATGACAGTGAGGACTAAAGCTCAAAAGTTGAGGTCTGGATCCAGATTTTACCAAACTTCAGGTATGTGGGTATGATCCAGCCTGTCCAAAACACAAGCTCCACATTAACATCATGTTTCTAATAACAATTCTCCAAAGCTCAGAGCAGCTCAGATGCAGGGATTGATTTCTGTCTCATTTTCATTCAGTTACAGTTTATGGATCACTGTTATAAAGTGTACATTTATGATACTATATAAATAATAACAGTGACATGACAAACTGCAAAAACATGTCATTTATAAAGTTATTGCGAGTCAAAGATAAAATATAAAATCTAGGCTTAAACTACAGTATTCTGATCCAAACTGATATTCTCCCCTGTTTCAGTGATTTTCATTGTCCACAAGCGCAAAACAAATGGGTAAATTACCTATTGGCTTACTGTGTCATCCAAGCGTGTGTCATCTTGCAAAATAGAAGAAAAAATACAAAGAGGAGCAAATAGTCTACAAGATGTAGCAATTGCAAGTCAGCACACATTATTTGAAATTTGGGATCTTTGGCAAAACACTTCAACAGCATTGACCACAGTCTACTGGATACAGATGTTAAGATTATACAGCAGTTATAAAATTTGCAAGAAAGGGATCAATATTTAGATATGTGTCATTGTAAGTACATTTGTTTAATCCATTGTCAATAAATGGTTTAATCATTTAATACCAGTAATTTTTAAAATTTATTGTTAGCAAATTACTGATAACTGCTTTGATTTAACATGGCAATTTGAATCATATGAAATCCCTCTTCCACCTGATTGTACTTAATTTTAGTAAATAGTTCTTTATCTGTTTGGTGGGGTTTCAACACAGACAGTCAGTGCAGACTTGGCTTCCACTCCTTTTCAAATCTATGAAGATGCTGTTGCTGTTGCATGGTGTTTGCAAGGTTTTATTTAGCTGTCTTTCACTGGCATAACTCAGCTGTGACACTGATCCAAAGTAATAAGTCTACAATTAGGTGGGAAAACAGTTTCCTGTGCAAAACCAGCTAATTAAATTGAAGGTCTTTGCAATGACATCTGCAACTGAATTATCTGCCTTGTTACTCTTAAATATGGTGCCTTCCTGCTAAAGCTAAGTCACTGATAGTACTAGCAGAGGTGGTTGGAGCTATAATTTGCAAAGGTGAGTAAAGAGTTGGAATTCTTCCATTTTTCTGTACAAAACTAGATGCCTTTGAAGTTAGGTAAATACTACTTTGTGATAAAAGGAGTCACTCAAAATCACTTCACTTTTGCATATTTTTGCTATGGTATCAAACACAGAAAATAACTTGTGAATTTTCTGAATAAGCTGCAGAAAAAGTTTTGATAAATGAGTTTCTGCACACTTAGAATAGTTGCAATATATTAAATATTAAACAATATAAAATTATTACTCTCCATTGCATTTTATTCAGCATGCTCTGGATGCTATTAAGTTCCATATGACACACTATACTAACTTTTCATATATATATGATCTAATACGCATAGCACCCCCAGGTTTGAAAAATGAGCTGTTCAGGAAGAAGGCGTAATTCAGACATTTTAGCCTACTGGAGGTAATTTTTTTCATTGCTGGGGACAACATTGCTAACTACAAGCTCCAGCCACTCTGAGCCAAACACCTCTCCCATGATTCAGTTTACTTTCAGTTCCCTTTCAAGAAATGTTCCCTGAAATGACAGAAGAATGTTACTATTTGATTCTATAGTCTGTACAATTCTTTACCTGGACATTTTGGCACTCATGGCAGGTTTTTTTCAGATGTGAATCTAATTCTTCCATTCTTGTCCTTGTGTTTCCTGCATCCTCTGTCCTTGGGGTTCTTCTAACCACTACAGTTGCTGCTGTTGAAGAACTGAAGTATCTTTTCCTAACTGCCAGTGTCAGCTGGTGGTGATGAAGCTGTCCTTCCTTTGGATGGGCACCAAACAAAATTCCCTGCTCTTCCTCCTCAATTGCTAGGACATTTTGTGTTTTTTCCGAGTAGTTTTTTTCTCTCAAGAAACCCTTGAACTACACACTAGGGTGTCTAGTATAGTGCTCAGGATCATGCAAACCTCTCAGCCAGAAGCAGAGCTGGCAGTCAGCTCAGACAAGTGTAAATGAAATTTTTCATTATATTTTCATTTCCATCCTTCACATTCACACCTTAACACTCAGAGCATTCTCGGGCACAGATTCTAATGTACTTAAATCAGTATGTGTTTAAATTATTTTGTGTTTATTTTTATTCTTGCACTACCTCTCTGCTTCTTTTTTTTTTTTCCCACTATTTTAGTGGCTTGCAATGCTTCGTACTTCATATTATATATATAACTGGATAAATGTTTTTATATTATTCAATTCTGAGGCGAATTTTACATGGGAAACAGATACAAAGAGGCCCAGGACATATACTAAGAAAAAGGTACGATGTCTTCTGGTATTGCAGGTAGGCAAAGAACAGCATAGAAGGAAAATACTCACTTCAGTGTTAGAACATTAGCCTGAAACAGTCCCTACAGACATAAAACCCAATGGCCTGTTTCTATTTCACTTACTGCGTTTTTGTTTTGTTGTGTAGCTATGCACTTCAGTTATGTCTCGACTTACACTGATGGAAGACAAAAGACATGTGGGCTTTAAAATTCTATTTGGTCCCAATTTTTTATGAATTGAAACCAGGGATTCCTTTGCTCTTTAATTTAAGGGAACAATAAAATTGTTCCGATTGGAAAGGACCTCCTGAGGTTTCTAGTTCTCAGCCTGATCAGAGTAGAGTTAGATGTGAGGTCAGGTCAGGTTTCTCAGGATTTTTCCCAACTGTATCTGAAAAAACTACAAGAATGGAGCTTGTGCAACCTCTTTGGGTGACTGCTCTGGTGCTCAACCATCCTCATGGTGGAAATGCTTTTCTTTATAGGCAGTAAAAACCTCCCACGTTTCAGTTTATGACCATTGCCTTTCATCTTCCCACCATACACTTTAGTGAGGTGCCTGACCTTCCTGTAGGTATAGGCAGGCTGCTGTTGGATCCCCCAAAGCCATTTCTTCTCTAAGAGGAGCAGGCCCAGAACCCTCAACTTCTCCTAAGGGAAGTACTCTAGCCCTGGCCATCTTGACAGCTTTCCACTGCACTCCTTTGAGTTTATTGATGTCTTTTAAGCTGGGGGGCACAAAACTGGACTCAGTTTTCCAGATGTGGTCTAATCAACACCAAATGAGAGACTAATAACTTCCCTCAACCTATTGGCTATGCTCCTGTTGATACAGCCCAGTATGCTGCTAGCCTTCATCTCTGTCAGTATGCATAAGCAATCCTGGAAAGCAAGTTCCACCAAGGAGCTTTATAGATTTATATCCCACTGAGTAGCATGCACTAAATTGCTCTGTAGAGAGACCTAGCTCTCTCTCTGCACTATATAGGGAGCCTAGAGGGATTAGCACTGTGTACCTAAAGCCAGCTCATGTGAATTAGTCCTATAGGTTTGATAAAATGTGCATACTGTGAAACGTTCTGAGCTATGATTTATAAAAGTTAACAACCACCTTTAAAATACCGTGTACTGCAAAATGGTCACTAAAGCAACAGAACTATATTCTAGTTAGAGTACAAATTTGAATAAATATAATTTTAGAACAAACTTCCAAGGAAGAGGAAAACCCTGACCCAAGCTGAAAGAATGGAAAAAGGTTATATTTGGTAAATAATTACTCATAGTTAAAACTGAATTCTTACTACATAAAAGGCCATGAGAGACTATTCTGATGAAAGACAAGTTGAAGACAAGAGAAGATGCCATCCTTAGGAAAGGAAGGTTGGACAGAATGTGAAACAAGGTAAGACACTGGAGCAGCTAAGGTTAGTTTTTAACTTACTCTGGGATGAGGGGTTTTTATTGCTATGCTTTTGTAGATGTCTGTCAAAGTTTGTCATTAGGAACCCTTTTACTTGGTTAGAAAAGCTCATTTGTTTCTGTTACAAACTTGCCTAGAATGTTAAATTATTTGGGGATAATTTAGAAAGCATGAAGTATAAAACTTCAAGGAAAGTCACAAGTTCAGACCAAATAGATGTTTCAGGCAAGCTCATTTTGATGTCCACAGCCCAAGGAAAGGCTGGGGAATCTTAGCTCTCAGCTTGTGTACCCTGCCAATGTGACAGAACCATGAAGTTCCAACAAAAGGGCAAAAGCTCCTCCTGGCGAGTGCTATCCTGTGCTCCCCTTGAAACAGGAGAAAGCAGTGAGGCAGTGTACAATTTGAGGAAAACTATTTTCTGTTATTTGTTCATTCTGCAGAATGCTAAATGTTTACTTGGGATTCTCCCCTGTGTGCCCTTCTCTGCAGGTCCAAGCAGAAGCTACTGATGTCAGAAGCTATTGTTTTTGATGGATTTAGAACAAACTTTTCTTAATCCTATTGGTAGCCTGGTGTTGTAGAGATATTATTTATTAGTGTACTGACAAACATAGTGTTGCAGGTACCTTTCTGTCAGAAACATAAATTAGTTGGGAGAATTTCTTTTTGCTTTGGGTTGATTTGGAGCAGAAAGCATTTCAAGGTGGAGTGCTCCCTGTTTTGAAGTTACTCTCTGTTTTTTTTGGGGTTTTTTGTTTTTTGTTTTTTTTTTTTTTGCAACAGGCCAGCCTGCAAAACAATTACCTAAGCATAT
>WHYT01015492.1:380535-392137 GCA_009806455.1 Tetrax tetrax | reverse complement strand
TTTTTTTTTTTTTTTGGATAGTGGCTGGGATACTAACATTTAAATAGCAGTTAAGACGTCAAAGTAAGCTAGCAAAAGGCCAGAAGTTCAGCCAGTAAACTCAAGATTTTTTCTTAAAAGATTGAGTCATGCTGACCAACGCCATGAAATACAGTACTATGTGAAAGATCAGAGTGAATTGATCGGGGATTTAGATCAATTTGTATTTTGCTTTTAACTGTGGCAGCTGCTGCTTCTTTTAATACACTTACTTAAGTTAAAGTAAGCAGTACATCTAGATGCTCTTTTGTTTATATAGTTCTATAAGATTTGCTTTGTAGATTATAATGTTGCAGTACTGGTCCCAGGAGGCAAAATAGCCCAAGATTTAAAATAGTCTAACCCTGGGTTCAAATCCCTTCTCTGTTTAGGAATGGAAGTATCAGTGAGAGACTTATCATCCAAATATCTTCAGTATGGACAATAATTTTTAAAACACAAAGAGTTTAGCACAGATACTTCCCCATGGATTGTTCATGTACTCTTATTTGGATGGACTAAAATAGACCTTCTCAGTGGAGTTCAGTAACTTGAATGAGAGGCATGTGAACATAAATAGATTGTTTTCTTATTCTGCTGCTACATATGAAACCTTGGTTCAACAGCGTAATCTGTCGCTTGACATTGGATTGCTCTAAATTCAAAATATGGGTTCTTAGCCTGCTCCAATCAACTCCTACCTAATCATGGAAATACCTGAAATGCATTGCCATATGCCATTAGTATTCCATCAATTTTTCTTAACATTTACGTTCTGCTTTCGGCGATTTCTAACACCTCCATCCAGATGGGGCAGAACAGTATGGTTAATATCTCCTATCACAGTTCCACCAGATATTACAAAGCAAGTATTGATTTTCAAAAATTTATTGAGAAGCTTGATCTAATAGAAATACCATACCCTCCCCTTTGTGTCCCAACTTCCTCTTGAAGAGCAGGCATTGGGCTATGGAAGAACTGAATTTATTTCTTACCACACAACTCGTGGCTCAGGAGAGGACATACTTTTAGCCTCCTCTGAAAGCTGTTTCACTTTTCTGAAAAAGTATAGAAGATTCAGTGACTCAGAGAAGGAGAAGGAAAATGACTGTAAGGGCCTGACTCAGTAACTTTTGCAAGATGGCCAAGGAAGGTTTTCTGAGCTTCTGTTCCTGCCTGAAGGCCTAGTTTTGTACTTTGGTCACGTCTACTCAAGACAAAGATACAAGAAACCACTGGCACAGCACCAGTCTGATGTACTCCTCTAACCACTAGACTAGACAGCAACCTTAAATTTTTCAATCATCTCCTGCACTGCAAATCTTTATATGTTCGGTTAAAGCAGAAGAGCCTTAACCAAGGCTATTCATTGAAAAGCAAAACCAGGTACATATCTCATGGCTCATATCCACTCTGCTTAGAATGAGGTCTGCTTACAGCAAAAGTGTCTTGGAAAGAACAGGGTGGACTAATCTAAAGCAGAGTCAGGGAGTGTACTCAACAGTGTTGATGAACAAGTATTCGGTACTTTAACTGTCTTATGCCCCTTTTGATTTAGTAACATTAGTGGCCGCAAGAATTTATGAGAAAGCTTTCATTTTCTACTTCAGGCCTTCAAATTCTTCTGGAGCTCAGGTGTCTCTGCATTACATTAATTGGTGTAAATTTAAGGGAACTATTGAGCTGCCGAACCAGAGGCATTTAGTGCAGTTTGAGACATGTTAGGATCTTATGTGGCTAACAGACAGCTACAGTCTGGGGTTTAATAGATTCTGGAGTGGCAGTTAGACTCCTGAAGGTTAAGCTAGGAGGCTGGGCTACACGTCTTGTACAGGTATCTCAGTGAATCTGCAGTACCCAGCTTCCAGCAACCGAACCATTCTTTGGCTATATATAGAGAAAAGGTGGAATTTGATTTCCTTCAGACAGCTAAACTTTGGAGAGCTGAAATGTAGATGTTGACATGTGAGCTCCACTTTCACTCAGTGGAGATCCAGACACAGAGTCAGTTTCCTAAATGTAGGCACACAGTGGCATTTGTGGTGTATTTTTCTGGGCCTGCAGCTGCCATTCCAGAAAACGTAGATCTTCCAGAGGTTCTCTGTCATGTCTGCCAGCCCCATCTGGGTAGTACAGGTATAGTCAGGCAGTCAAGATGCTGTCAGATACATATTTTAAACAAATCAACTGATTAAATGGTTTGCAGTCCATACATGAAATGGAATCTATACACCTGTCATACTCCTGCTAAAGAGCTACACTGTGTATTATATACTGCATTAACTTCATTGCTGATGGATTTAGTTCATTTGTCTGAACAGGGATATTCCACACACCCAGACCAGAGAAACCTTTGCCATAGGATCCATGGGGATACCAAGAGACACCTAATGAGAAAAAAAATGAGAAGTCTTTGATATGACTCATTTCTTCTCAATGAATCCTAAAATAGGTTAAGATGAGTTACACACTAGAAGAGTCTATACCTCAGTAGACCGCAGAAACAGTCTAACGTGATGACCAATCAAAACATCTTCAGTGTATGTATCTAAAGACAAATGTCTTCAGAATTCCATTGTGAATTCGGTTATCTCATGCCATTTGAGATACAGCAGATTGCCTAAGACATCTGCAAAGGGCTGGTAGACATAGCACAAAATCTGCAAGACACCAGCATCCTTCTGTGGAAGACTTTATCTGGAGGACAAGTAAGGCATCTTGAATCTTCTCAAATGGCACTGGAAACTTATGTCTAGCAACTGAATTGAATCTTCTAAGCAAAACCAATGTCCTTTCATGAAGGATCCTCTGCTGACTGCTGAGAGCTTACAGAGTGTAGCTTCAAACTCAGTTTGACTTGTCATGTTAGTGTCACTGATAATACTGATTTAACAAACCAAAGGTTTATTCTAACCGTCATGCCTGCACTGGTTTATAAGAAAAGGAAATGTACTGAATCTGAAAGTAGTGTCAATGGTTCTGAAAAGCAGAGACGTAACTGAACTGATAATCATTTTTACCTTAGCCATTGACTGTCTTTGACGTAAAAGTCAAGCCTAAAGAAACTGAAAGTTTCAAAGTTAAAACATGAAAAATTCATAAGTCTTTTTAAAATGACGTCTGTGAAGGGAGTTTTAAGAAGAAAAGTTTTCCTATATACACTTTGAAAAATGAACTGTTCGACTATTCTTCAAAACACGGCTTCATGTTAAGACTCTGAGATTCACAAAATAACCAGTTTAAAATGTTATAAAAATAATTTTTATCCCAGAAAAAAACTTCATTTGTATATGATAACCAATCAAAATTATTACAAAATTTGGAAATCCAAGTTGGAATGGAAACTGTTTTAACTCACTGCACAGATGGCATTTGACAACAAAACAATAGCCTACAATATTTCAACTATCTTTCAAAGGTTTTACACGTTGCTGAACACATTTTGAAAACTTCTGCTGTAAAGACTTTATTGGCATCACAATACTCAGTATAAATCTGTAAAGATGAATCTGTTCAAACTTTATGGAACAGCAGTGGAAATCTTTGAAGAACTGGGGACCCTTAAGCAGAAATCTGGAGGGAAAAAGGCACTAGGATTCACAAAACACTTGAGGTTGCTTTCTAGTAGAGTATTGGAAAGCTTTCTCTACTCAGTTAACATACTCCAAATGAAATGAATGGACCATACAGTACAGCTCTGCACAAAGTTGAAAAGGGCATTCTCAAGGAACTGCAGTCCCATCACTATGGTATTTAATACAGAGTATAGTAAAGGACATGTTATAAAAGTAAATACATAGTGCTAAACTAACAGAGATAACAAGAATGATTTAGAAAGAAAAGGTCTTGGCTAACTTGATGCTTCAGGAGGCTGCAGACAAAGCTGATAAAACACAACATAATTTATTTGGATCTTCGGAACATTTTGACAAAGTTCCATACTACTGGTCTCTGTTTAAGCTAAAAGTTGCCAGGATCTAGGGAAGTACATGGGAGTGGATAAAGCGCTGATGGAAAAACAGAAAACAGAGAAGCTATGTTAGATTGTGGAAAACTAGATTTACTGGGGCCCGACAGGGGTCAAAATTTAGGCCTCTACTGTTCATGATCTATAAAAATGATATAGGCTAGTAAAATATGCTGACAGCACAATGTGGAAGGAGCCGTGAACTTACAATGTAAAGCCAGAAAAATTCAAAAGTGTTTTTTTGCTTAGCTTGCTTGTTCTCATTGCTCAAAAAACACTAATAATCTCCTTTGCTCTAGCTCGTCAACACAAATGCATTTTAAGAATGTCTAAGTTATAAGGTAAATAAAGACAGGCCAGAGGAAAAAAAGGGCTTTTGGCTCATATGCAAATACTACATTAGCGTGCCTAGAAGTCCTGCATTGCTTGGGCCAGTGCCAAAAATTGAAGATATAACCTCAGGTATGACATGAGTGAATTCCCTAGTCTTATGTCTTTGTTTTCAAAGAGTTCACGACTCAGTAGTGTTAATACAGGGATGGCAAACAGAGCTCTGAAGTTATAGAGATAGCCTCAATGGGAAGAAGAAAATGCAAAACTGTACTATAGGTTCATCAAATTCTTCCAGGATCCCTTAAAAATTTTAAGACTTGCTGTAAACCTAAGTTTGATTTCAGTGACAGACTATTAGCAACACTAGCTTTGCAAAAAGTGAGTTCGTTGTTACTACTGGTTGATCCTTGTAAGACTTTACCTCAGTTTCTGACATAGCTTTCTCTGTCCTCATAGGCCACAGAAGTAAGTTTTGTGAAATGATCATGCCAATGCTTTCTTTTTCCAATCCATAAATGGTTTAGATTTCTATAACTTTGGGGCAGAAATCATCATCTTCACTGGAACATGTATTGGATATGTTACTGGAGACTCCTGCATTTGTAGATCCCTAAAGTTTGGTTCAGAATTCTGGCTCTTCCGGTTGATAAATGAAAGTTATTTAAAGAAAGGATTTTGAAACAGTACTGGCATTGGTGATTTCTGCATTTTTATAGCTATAATACTATATTCTGAAGCTAAGTTTTGCCATGGAATAAACAAATGACATTTATTAATAAATTATTCATAGCAAAATGAGAATCCATCAGGCAAGTAGATTGGAAATTGGAGGGACTGCTCACAAGTTTTTATTTCAAACATCTGTGTATAAAGAAATTAGATTTTCCTTGTTGCTTTTATTTTTACAAAGCAGCAGTTTTCCTAATAATAACAATTGATGAAAACAATTTTCAGTACTGGGGCACTGTAGTGCTTTTTTTTTTTTCTCAAACTTCCATGCTGTGGGGCTTTATAAACCTTCATATGCTGCAAAACCCCATAGTCATGTGAGTGGTCCCACTGAATAAAACATCCGGGAAGGCAACCCAACCCTTATGTGAAAACAGAAATATGGGGCAATGATTTAACACGTTAGGGCTAAATAGTTAAAATTGCAACCAAAATATGCTACACTTGTTTTTGATTAAATGTTTTGATAGGAAAGCCGTGTTTTCTGATCAACTCTATGTCCAAGTGTTTGCTGAGATTCATCTGATTGTTAATGTTTCTAGGTAAGCATCAGGGAGCAGTGTCTTCCAAACTCAACACAAGAAATCTAACTACAACCCAAAGTAAGTGCAGTTTTCTTAGGCTGATGTACTGAAGTTCAGGAAAAAAAAAAAAAGAATGTGGCAATATATAAATAAAAATGTGAAAATATACCTTACTACTGTATTTGATAAGATAGAACATACCTGCATTGCTATTAGACTTACTAGTATGGACCAGGCCTACTTTTTAGAGCTGCATAACTTGTGTCTACATAGCTAAACGCTTGCTTCCCCACCCCACAAGCCCAGTAGCCTCATCCGTACCAGCTTTTGGATGTAGTCTCTAATCCATGTTGCCCCTGATCTGTATTGCCTGGGAGACTACTAGTTGGCACATGTGAAAACCATGCCAAGAAGCATACTAAGGATTTGTCAACATAGATTAGGGTATACCAATGCTCAAGCCATTTTCCTATCCCTTAGTTTACTCATAGAGAGGTAACTCACTGGAACAAAATTTTCCCATGTACTCACGGTTAGTAGTATCTTGGTTAAGTAGTCCCAAGACAATCAAACTATCAGAAAGGAAAAGTCTACTATTTTACTAATAGTGACTAGAAACACATATAACTGGTTCTGCATAAATGCAGTATTAAAATATATACTTAAAACATGCACTTCAGCATGAGAAAAATTAATTTCCTCAGACCATCTATGGTAAACATGTTGTCTCTGAAATAGCATGCTGAAGTGATGTGTATAATATTTTCAAATGAGAAGCATACATTTTAGATTGTGAAATACCACAACAAAGAGCTATCTAATAATATTTTTACTGGATATGGAGAACTGAAAATGATTCAGACCATGATTAGCAGAGACAGATCCAGAAAGAGAATCAAATAAGGTTCTAATTAAATTTAAAAGGCTGAATATTATCTTGTAAAAGCTTGTGATGAAGAGGAAACAGCACAAACAGAGTAGACAGCAACCACATCAGGTGTCATAGATGCCAAATCTTTCCAAGTCTAAATGAACTCCAAAATAAATATATTTTTAATAGAAATCTTAATTCCTGATACACCTGCCAATGTTTTGAGGTAAGAGAGACATATTCTCCTCTGAACTGTACGTAGATAAAAGAAGGATAGCTGAGGTGTATGGGAATTACATGACCTTGTTTGGACAAATAAAAAGCCTACATTGATGGAAGGGATGACCACTTAGATCCATTAGCTTTATAGTTTCATCCATGCTTTATTTGACATGAGGGCCTAAACCAATTCTTCTGAAATTTTTTCCACTACAAACCAGGAACCCTAGTTTTTGAATTCCACAGACCAACATAAGGTCTCAAACTCTGAACTGGGAATTGCTAACCTAACAGAATCTCAGGAAAGCCTGATATTTTTCATTTAATTAAAATAGCAATTTAAGTAGAACCTCTGGAACAGATAGAACAAGAAATTACAAAAAGAAAGACAAATTTTCAGGCATGGAAAGGCTTATTCATGCCTGACATTGAAGTTTTGTATCTTAGACCTAATCTGGGACCGGTGTGCCAAAGAGTTTGTGTGGTTTTACAGCTATATCAATTGGTTTAAGGAAAGACCATCTATAAATCTTACCTTGCTTATATCCTATCATGCATTTTATTAATATTAATTTGTCCCAAGCCATTCAAGTCTGTGTGTAATCACTATCACTGTCACTGATGCCTATCAAAGATAATATGTCCGCAAAAGGAATCCAAGTGTGCATGCACAGGATCTTCCTCTTGTGCCACATTTCTCCTCTATTACTTTAATGATCTTAATCATCTCCAAGTAAGCTTAGTGCACCACAAAACTTTACAGGGAGAGAAATTATGTAATGTATGTTACATGGTTTGAATCTTTAAGGGACTGGATGTGGTCAAGGATACTCTAATTCTCACAGGTGAAGCCTTGAGTTTGAACAAATCTGCTTCATGTTTCATGTTAAGGATTTGCAATTTGCTTTTGACATACTAAGAACACAGAAGGAAACTCGTGTTAAAGGAGAATAATGAAGAAGGGAATAAGCCTGCTCTCAAGAGCAACGATTAAGTTATACACAAGCCCTCTGCCAAGTCAAAGCAGCTTGTCAAGCTTACTTCTCTGCAGCCCTGCTTCTGAGACCCTCTTCCCATACTAAATAATACTTTCTTTTCCTTGGCATGAAATAGCTCGATATTTCAATGTGATTTTTCTGTTACACAGAAGAGTATGTCGTACTGGAGGGACCCTTTCCCAAATGAATACTTCTGGCCACAGTTTTGATGATATAACAGAGTTATTAATTTAACTTTGAGACAGACGGACCAGAAAATCTTGAACCACAATTACTAGTTCAAAACAGCATAGGTGATAATTCCCTTTCTCCCATCAGTGAAAATTAAATTATACTCATTCAAAGTTGGAAAAACTTTTTCACCAAGCTGAAAACCTCACTCAGACACTGGAATTATTTCTTTGTTGCCAATTCATATGTGATTCTTTCATCTTAATAACGATGACAGGTGGAAAAATAGAAGAATTATATGTTTTCTTTGAAAATACTTTCCAATATTTTAAACAGAAATCGTAGTTATACGAAATCTAAGATCATAAAGCAATAAATACTGATTAATATCCAGTGACTAATCTCTTAAAGTTAAACTTTATTCAAATACATCAGTATAAAGCTTGAACATTTTTATTCTTCCACCACTCGTCTTCCATCTGAGCAGAGAACTTTCTCAAGTGAGACTTAGTTTTGAGTTTATGAGTTACCTGGTATGGTAGTAATAAGTACAGATTCCAGACTTGAGTGAATACTTCGTGTATACAACTAGAAGACAAATACATGCATAAATACAGCAATGATACATACACCATTCCCTTTTTAAAAAAAAAAAGTCTTACACCACCTTACCCTCTGCCTGTTAAAAATTGGCATTAAGTATCCCTAGCTGACCTCCGCAGGTGAACCACTGGACCTGTCTTCAGCCCGAGGAACCTGTCATATCTGTTAGGGTCCACAGGCTAAAACTAACTGTGATGGTTTAGCCCAAATCACCACACAGTTTCTTGCTCACCCTCCCCCTCCCCAGCGGGATGGGGGAGAGAATTGGGAAGGAAGGAGAACTCGTGGGTTGACATGAAGACAATTTACTAAAATAACAAAGGAAAACTACAATAATAACAGAATATAAGGCTACTAAAATATACAAGGTGAACAATGTATGTTTTCTCACCACCCGATGTCCCAATGACCGATACAGCCCGTCCTGAGCAGCGATCACGGAAACAAAACCGAGCGGCAAGCAAAGGAGCAAAAAGGGAGCCAGCAAGGTGGAGGGAAGAATGCCAGCAGACTGAAGAGAAAGATGGATGCCAGGAAGGCAGATACCCGCCCTGGCCAGCCCCCACTTATATACTGAGCATGACGTTTATGGCATGGAATACTCTCTTTGGCCAGTTTGGATCAATTATTCTGTCTGTCTTTCTCCCAGCTTCCTGCATCTGCAAATTAGCAAGACTTGGAAAGCAGGACGGTGTCCTTGGTCTCATTCACAACAACTCATATCATCAGGGTGTTTATCAACATTCTTCACACATGAAATCCAAAACATACCAGCTACTGAGAGGAACAAATTAACTCCATCCCTGCCAAAACCAGGACACTAACATTAACCAAGAATCCAGAACTGGGACCGCTGGGTTGTCTTTTAAAGTCTACAGTGAGGCTGTGGAAAATGGGTAAGAAAAGTAGTCCCTTTTCTCCACAGAGAAAACCCGTTGTCTGTCTATTGAAACTAGTCTAAATCTCAGGAAACTGAAGATGCTCCTATTTACCTATTACATGCATACATTGTCATGATGGAAATAACAGGTTTGTGATATTACTAACTCAAAGATAAAAATATCAGCATAGAAAGGTACCATTTTGTTCACTTTAGGAAACTAATCTGAGTTCAGTAACTAAAATTTATGAGTGTAAATTCAGTATTTGGTCACAAGAGAAAGCAGGATACCCCCCAGAAGGATTCACAACAGATGGTTGAAGTTAAGGTAGAATGAATGTCACCCTTGAAGCAAAACACAGTCCTTTATGGAGCGTTTAAAGCATTCAGTCCTTTCTAAAGAACAGTAAAATAGAAATATGAGCTGTTAAAGGATTTGTTTATTTATTTGAGTCTAACAATGGATTTTTCAAATGCAAGTATTTCTTACCATGTGATACTTGGTACGTGAGCCAGGTTACCTTAAGGCATAGCAGAAATCACAGGTCTTCCTTTTCTAAGAAAAACATCTGTATGATCCACTGCTACAATAGCCAAGACAATACTGATATTCAGAAATTATCATCTATTATTTCTGTTCACATTAGCATACAAACTTGCAGGCAATATTCAGATTTAAAGCAATATATCTTTAAAATCAGTGATGTGAGAGAAATGTCACATCATTTTCCGTTGCACAGTTATATAGGCCAGTTCAATATTCAGCATCAAGTGTCTCTACTCTTTCTGTAATGCACTGAGCCACTAGAATCTTTTCAGATATCTGTGGATAATATGAAACAGCTCTGCCCAAGTAAAATTTTAGCTCAAGGTTGCCCATCTTTGAGGTAGTGAGCATTTTCCACATCTTTCATGACTGTACAAAATCAGCTGAAATTCTTGTGTGGGCTTAGGATCCAATAAGAGGCAGTTCACATATAGAGGAGTTAACAGGTAATAGCTGTTAATTGCTCCACTGGTCTTGACTTATAAAGTGGCGGAAAATGTACTGTTTAAGACAATATTTACTTGAAAGCTATTGCAACTTCTATTAGCAGCATGTAGAAAATGCAGTTAACAGCACTAAATTATTGTATCAATTGATTGCATTTAAGTAACTGATGACAAATGTCCTCAAATGTCCTTTGGCAAGATCATGGTAGTTTGATTATCTTACTACAATTGAGTAAAAAAAAATATACTGACATTGAAGGAAGGCTAACAGTTGTTGAGCTCTCTTAGCTTCTCTTTTCAGCTTAAAGAACAAACTTACTGCTTGGACTTGGCTTTGCAATATAAGCTGAGGGGTGGCTTTTGTGCTTTCTGCTGTAAATATTTCTGTTGAAGATAAAATACTCTGAATATCTGCAGAAGCACCATATGTTTATCCTTCTCGGGAAGTATTCTGGAATCTGTGTGTGAATACTTCACTCTTGTCCAATCACATTGCAATCAGTCTCTTACTTCTTCTGAATTGATGTATATTATTTATCATCCATTTAGCATTCTTAAAGCTCTCACAGTGCTTTGTTTTAATTTTATTAAGACCCAAACTCATTAATTGTTGATCATATGACACATTTTTTGTTTTTAACTTCTGAGACTCATTTATAACCATTCAGTCTCTTGACACCTGCAGTGTAGATGGTGACCGCCAAGAAACAAACAAGAAAAGATGATTTCTCCCTAGTAAGCCCGTACTATCCAGTCATTTTTAGAAAGGAGATGTGTTTGTCAAACCATGAAGCCCAGAACACATTCAGGACCCACTCCAACTTGTCTCCACTTCTGTGATCAGCCTGAACTCACATCCTATACATTGCAGCAGACAATGCCGGAGCTTTTACATTTTTAGAAAGGTCATTGAGCTGTCATTTAACTCCGCAACAACAGACGATAGAGCAGAAATGGTTGAGCCATGCATAATGTGAGGAACCAACCATTCTGAAAATAAGCATGACTTATAGTGAGCCTTGAAGTGCAGATAAACTTGAGGTTTTCTCTACACTATGCTGGCTGGGTTACCTCAAAGATTTCTTTGATAGTACTCCAATGTGTGCAGCCAGCAAATTTTGCCTCAAGCTGCCTTTGAAGGCTTCTTCCTACTTGGATCAAGATGTCAAAATGTCCTCAGT
Source organism: Tetrax tetrax (assembly GCA_009806455.1). Taxonomy (NCBI): domain Eukaryota; kingdom Metazoa; phylum Chordata; class Aves; order Otidiformes; family Otididae; genus Tetrax; species Tetrax tetrax. The sequence goes on along the minus strand of WHYT01015492.1, from coordinate 380,650 downwards.
TCCTTTAACTCCTGATTTAAGCAGCACTTGGCATATCTCCAGAATGAGATTGATTCCTGCGCTTTTTTTCTTTTCTTTTTTTTTTTTTTTTTTTTTTTTTGATGTTTTTTTAACT
>WHYT01015492.1:362437-380515 GCA_009806455.1 Tetrax tetrax | reverse complement strand
AAAAAAAAAAAAAAAAAAAAAAAAAAAACCAACCAAAAAACGTAGAGCACAGTTGTGGCAGTGATTAAGAAAATAATAACCCCCGCCCCAAGTCATGGCACATGCTTCCCGTATGTTTCCCCTGGGTATTTGCCAGATACAGCAGGATCTGGTGACATTTCTGTAGAGTGATTCAAGGCCTGAAGACGCCTTGCTGCACTCGATAGGGTCGGGGTGGGGTAGGGTATAGAAATGGGTCCCTGCTTCTTGTTTGATTTCCCGCTGAAAGGAGAAGCGTTAAATAAAGCTGGCAAAAAGAACTCCCAACATCTTTCTGTCAGAAAGTGCACTTCTGTTGAAAAGCTGGAGGAAAAAAATGTCCTCTTCTCTGAAATTTGGCCTTAAAAAGGTAGAAAAAGAGAGAGTCTACTTCAGCATGTTCATTCGGCTCTGGAGAGTGCTTTTGAAATGAATTCCCCGTTTGTTCCCACTTACCACACTTCGGTTCACATCATGGAGCAGTCTCTGAGCGAGAGAACTGGATTCCTTTCAGATTAAATTCAACTGGAAGATGGGCTCCAGAAGCACGGCTAATGCACTCCAAACAGTTACAAATGTTTAAACCATGGGAATAGACTAAAGCTAGTGTGAAGCAAAACCCCCAAAAAAGTGTGTAGTACAGATATCAGGTCCCGAACACCAACAGCTTCGCACTGCAGTCCCACTCCTCGGCTGCACATCTTGCTCACGTGGACACAGTCAAAACCATCTCCTCCAGCTTTCCAGAACAAGCTGTTTTGATTTTAGACTGGCTCTTCGCTTGATTTGTTTTTAATATATAGTATATTATATAATACAAAACTCAAAACTGTAACACAATGCTTTGACTGACCTCAAACCATCCTCATTGTCTTTCACTGAGTCCTTTGAAATAACTAGGTTTCTTTCCAAATGTGAATGAGGACAAGTTGTGAAATCTGAAAATCCTTTGTGATTTTAAATTCCTGTCTTCCATACAGCTGCGCAAGAGACCTGGATCTCCTTGTAAATGAATACCTTTGTACTTTAAACCTCTGAAAGGTTCAGGCCCTGCTCAATCTGACAGTCAGACTGCCATGTGTAATTATACACGATGGGAGGAAGCTGCTCCTCTCTCCGGTATTCCCTGTAGGACAGACCATACATTACAGATTTCCTCTCCCCTCCAGCCTCCAGATTGTTCTGTCCTCACAGGGATAGCAGCTTTTGCACAGCTAAACCCTGCAGGTTTCTGCCTTTAAACTGGCAGCCTGAGCTGAGTGTTTATGAAGGGACGTGCCTGCCTCACACCTATAAGAGATGAACACTTCAGCTATGAATCCTGCTCTTCACTAGGCAGCATGTTCCCAAAATTGCCTTAATTAGAAGAAAAAGGAAAAAATAAAAGAAAAAAAAAGAGATTTCTTACAATGACAAAACAATACTTTAAAGATTTGAGAGTGCTTTAATTGCCTACATTGCTGTCTCTTTAAGCCAAGGAATGGACCCATGCTCACATCTGGCAGTCAAAACTAAATGGAACCATCTGAGAGAATACCCACTAGAAATTAAATTGTACAGAAGATGGCTATGCCAGAAGGACTCAAGTGAAAGGCTCTTTTTAATAACTCCCTTGCTTTGCACTCATGCCTTTTGTTTACTTTGTTTATTTTTGTAATAAGCAAAAACAAATGAAAATGTCCCAGTTGTTAGCATTTAGCAAAATGTGTCCACTGTGCATTTAGGAGCACATATTCCATCCCATTTCACAATAAGGACGTCATTCATGGCCAGCAGTATGTCTATGGAATGTTGGCCTGCAGCTTTATGAATTGATTTTAAAATGTAATGGAAATATACTGTATGTGCACAGTAGCCAGCTCTTGCAATGTTAATAACTGGGACATTTTCATTTGTTTTTTATTTATTAAAGAACGAATGGGAGGCCAAATCCTAGGAATAGCCATTTGACTCCTTTTGTTGAAACCCACCATAACTGCTGCTTATAGCGCTTTCTCTAGCATGGCCTGGCTCAGGCCACACGCAACTTCCTTTTGGTTGTTTCATAAACTGCCAAACCATGCAGGGAGATGGGATGATCATTTTGCTAAATGCATATTCTCTACCCAAAGCTTTTTGTCAAGTTGATAGTTTCTCCTCTTTTTGCCAAAGTTTATAAATAAAATTTTTCACTAAATTGGAAATTGCAAGCAACAGCCCAGTTCAGCCCCTCTCCAGCTCCAGAACAATTCTAACCAAAGTCAATAGAAATGACAGAGTACCAAAGACAGAACCTTGCTCTGCAGATACATAAGAAAAACTTTTATTAATAAGATCTCTGTAAGATATTACCATTTATAGATAATTGGGGTACTTAATCACCTAAAATATTGAAGAAGGAAAAAATAATAGATTTTGAGCACTTACCACCAATAGCAGGCAGATATGTAATCAGATCCCTTTAAGACTGTCTTGTTGCTTCCAAATGACGACACAATCTGTCAAAAGGATAGGAAAAAATATTTCTAGAACGGAAATATAAAGGAGAAAATGTACCACTGATATTACTTCTGTAATGGGAGCTGATTCTATGTGATACATAATAGGCCTTAGTGAAAAAATTTACCTCTTTTTAACTAATTTTAATTGGGCTACAGCTAGGAGAACGTAGTAGGCAGTATAATAATGTAAACAACTATTCTTACTGATGGATCTTAAATGGTAGAAGTATTTTTTGCTTTGCAGAAAAAGTGATACAAAAGTAGACTCTAATAAGTAAGGACATCGGATTGCAAGGGACCTCTTGGTGACCTTCCGAATGTAACAGAGAACCTGAACATATAACTCTTTCCCTATGCAGCATACCAGTAGTTGCTCTGAGAGGATCCAGGGAAGAATACACGTCCTTTGAAGAAAGTTTAGCTCTGCTTCTTAAAAAAAATCCAAACAAACAAAATGTCATTTTCCGGTCTAGTGTAACAACTTCATAGGAAATGCTGGCTCTGGAAGAGCAGCTCCCAACCTCTGGAAACTTTGCAAAAGTTTGCGTTGAGCTACCTCACCTCAGGCCTTGCAGTCTTCAGCCTAACATAAAACAAAGCCTCTGACGAGGGGGATCTAACTCCAAATCTGTCAGCTACAGTACCTCTAGGTACTGTCCCAATGGTGCAGCGTGGCAAGAAGCAAACATTAAAATAACACAAATTCCCAGTCCAAGAAGGAACAGAGTTTTAAAACTATTCTCTAAAACCTTGCTTGTGACAGACAGCACTTGAAACACATAGTGCTACATGCATAGGTGGGGGGCAAAATCCCTTGGCCCTACAGGCAAAGGCTTGCAGGAGCTAGGACATACTGCTCTAATACTGCTCATAGATGCCCCATCCCTGGAAACATCCAAGGCCAGGTTGGATGGGGCTCTGAGCAACCTGATCTGGTTGAAGATGTCCCTGCTCCTTGCAGGGGGGTTGGACTGGATGGCCTTTAAAGGTCCCTTCCAACCCTAACTTCCAACTATGATTCTGTGATTCTGATAGTGTTGAGGGAAGATGTTACCCATTACATGCTCATTTTTGCTGCTGATGCTCTGCTTAATGCAGAATACTTGCTGTAGTGACCCTGCAGTTTTAATGAGATAAATTCTTTTGGGCTGAAAGTGAGGAATTTGCAACATTTAAGCATTGTTATGTTCTTTTCTTCTTTGAAAAGAATACAGATATCTCAGAGCGCTTCTCTGTCCTATTCCTTACTATTGCTGTGGCTCTGCGCCAGCAAAAAAAATAGTGCTTCAGCCTCTCATTGTGATCCTGCGCCAAGTACAGCAATACGAAGGAAGCATCAACATAATCAGCACAATGTAGCGTCTCTGAGCCAGCAGGGATATGTCACAGCTTTATGTAGAATTCCCTATCTTTTTATTTTATAATAGAGACCACAGACTGGGATATTATGGGTCACTCAAAGGTCATGTTACAAAAAGCAGCTTCTTTTTGGGAAGATGAGCCCCTTTTCAGTATGCTATTAGATTATTTTCCTTCTCTCAGTTGACTGCATGAAGGTGCAGAATGAATGTTTGTTTTCTGAATTCCTTAAAAATCTTCCCTTCTTCCTGTACTTTTTCCCCTTTGGCACCTGTTTGGAAAGAGGACCTTCTGCAGATTAGACAAAGATTTATCTCCCTGGCCCAAGAAGTATAAGTCTTAGATTGCCCTGTTAAGTAATGTACCCAGTGAAAAGCAGTGAGACTTGGACTTCTGTGTGCCTAAATTACAGGTATATATCAAATTTGTTCTTCCAAGTCATGCTTGTACATGTGAAATTTTCATACTTACTGTAGCATTTAAATTCCTTTATAAAGCATTTCTTATTTCAATAGTTCCCTTTTGCATGTCTCTCTTTGCACACCTCAAGGACCCTCATGCCCTAATACTGCATGAAATCATATGCACATGATCTCTTGACTCCATCAAAAGCCAGTGGAATTTAGTTACTGGCATTTCTCGTATTAATAGGAGTGTCTGTGCAAGATCCAGAGCTACCATCACTAGGGTCTTATTCGGTGACCAGGATTGCTGCCTCAGCTACACAGTTTACAATGCATGTTAGAGATGCCATTATATTCTGTGTTTCCGAACAAATGATGGGCAATACAGTCATGGTACTCTAGTGCTATGGTTCTAATTTTACATTGTACCAAATGATAATGCAGCTACTTGCATATAGAGCACAAGTCTTATGAGGAATGGCTGAGGCAATGGAGTTTAGCTTGGAGAAAAGGAGGCTCTCTACAGCTATGTGAAAGGAGGTTGTAATGAGGTGGGTGTTGCTCTCTTCTCCCAAGTAACAAGCGATAGGACAAGAGGAAATGTCCTCAAGTTGCACGAGGAAAGGCTTGGATTGGATGTTAGGAAAAATTTCTTTGCTGAAAGGGTTATCAAGCACTGAAACAGGCTGCCCAGGGAAGTGGTTGAGTCACTATCCCTGAAGGTATTTGAAAGATTTGTAGATGTGGTGCTTAGGAATGCGGTTCAGTGGTTGACTTGGTAATGTTAGGTTAAGTCAGACTCAATGGTCTTAAGGATCTTTTCCAACCTAAATGATTCTATGATTCTACTTGTTGCTGAATCACTCATACTTCTCTTGATACTACATTTTTACACTCCCGAGCCCTTCCTGGCCCAGTTCTCCCCTCTTTTTGCTACCTGGACATGTTATGGCTCTATCACTCTCCTTCTTCACTTCTGTTCCTATTTCCAGAGCTGGAGCAATGCTATCTGATGATATTTTGGTTCCAACAGCACAAAAGAAGAGTAATAGTGTGAATCTATCAAAGATTAATTTATTCCTGATCACCCTAATTGCCTTCAGTGACTTGGTGGACAAGGACAGAAAAACAGATGTTGTTTAGCTTGAATCCAGGAAGAGCTTGGACACAGACTTCCAGAGCATTGCAATAACCAAATTGGTGAAATAGGGACTGTACAAATGGACGGTCATGTAGGTGAAAGATTGGTTGAACCACCATGCTCAAAGGGTTGTGAACAATGGAACGAAGTCCAGCTGGTGATTACTACTGCTGTCCTGTAGGGATCAATATTGAGCCCAGAAATGTTTAATGCTTTCTTTACTAAGCTAAACACTGGGATGGAGAACACTTTCAGGCAGCTTGCAGTTTATATCAAATTGAGAGCAACCTATACACTGGTGGGCAGCTGCTAGTGAGAAGGACCTCAACAGGTTGGAGAATGTTCTGACTAGACCCTTAAGAAGTTCAAAAAAGGCAAATGAAATATCCTGCATCTGGGATGAGTTAACCCCATGAAATAGTGCAGGCTAGAGGCCAACTGGATAGAAAGCAGCTTTGGAGAAAACGACGTGGGGGTCCTCGTGGACAGCAGGTTGAACATGAGCCAGCTGTGCTCATGTGCTCATTTCCCTACTGGGAATGATCTCTGGATCATGCTAACTTCTCAACCATGTTTGGGCATTATTTAGGAGTTGGCAAGTGCCTGAAACATGCCAAGGACACTTCACACTTTAACAGTACAGATGATTATGTGCCAGTGCCTGTGAATGATCTCTGGCAGCGTTTTGTTTATTAGTGTACACCTAACCTATAAGTCTGCAAGTTGAGGGAGAGTGAGAGTGTCAACATGAGGTTCCTGTCCCACAAGTGGAAATGGAAATGAGGAGTGTATTTCAAGGGTTCTTTTCACCCAAAATCCCTTGTACAAAAGGTTTAATAGTAATGCTCACATTGTGAGACGTAGTGATACTTTCTTTGGCATTGGCATCAGGAAAGATTCAGGCAGTACCACCCAGCACCAACCTGAACCAGGAGCAGGTCAACACTTCCTCAAGGTTTCATTTCTGCATCTTTCTCTGCTGACCGTAAGCATCAAATGCTCCTTTAGCTCTTGTCCATTCCTGTTTGAGCACATTTTATGCCACTTTTTTGGTGCAGTCTACAAATCACATGTGGGTAGTTTTTGAAAAACTTACTTAGTTTGCCCAAGATTTCCAGATGTGTAACATACCTTTTATTAATTATAGGTCCTAGTACTACTGTACAAGTTTTCACATGTGGGTCATGAATGGGAACAGTATTGTAGGACTTTTCATCAAGGATGGATGCATGTCTGGAAGTCTTGGATACGACCATTTGCACCATAAAACTTAGTCATGGGACAGCCAAGGTTTTCCAGGCAGCCTCAAAGTTAATACATTTTCATAATATATCTAACACTTTAGGGAATCATTGGACTTAACCTATATATGGCAAAAGCTGCTGTCATTTGGGAAATCCCCTTGCTGCACAATGACCCCTCCTTCTTCCCAAGGAGGCAGCAGGGCCAAGCTGCCCCTTTTGCTCCCCTGCGGGTGGCCCTGACTGCTTTCCCTTTCTTCTGTTTTTGGGAGTAAATCTGCTCTGTTCTGAAACATATGACTGTAATTGTATGCAAGTGCCCATGGACTATTACAATATGTATTAATTTAAACAGGAATGAGATCAGGTTTACAAGATATCCCCTCCCCCATTACATATTTCTTACAATTTCCTGCTATTGTTGCAGATTTCTTTGACAAAGCAATAGAAAACTTTGATGTAGAATTAACTGAACCTGTTGTACATATTCAGTTTTTGTTGGCAGTGGTTTTATTCTCCTGGCTTTGGTCTCAATGAACTATGTACACCGAATGGGAATTTTCAAACATTAATATATACATTTTAAATAAGGAAGAAAATATAAACTCTAAGCCCACCTACTGCTTATATGGCAAGATTTGACAGGGAGATTTCTTAGCATGCAGGAGTATGGACTTAAGTATAAAAGTACTGTAAATCCACTAGTGCTCTACAGTTGGTTTTACATGCACACACATACACACATGTTTGTGTACCCACAGAAGCTTCTACAGTGAGTGAGAAAGAATTAAATTTAGGCCAGATGCTTGCCCTTAGAGAAATCTATAAGAAAAGCCTGTATAGCTAGGTGTATGAAACTGAGATTGTTAGAAAGATGTTTTATGTTTTATAAAAAGAATGTAATATTGACATTCCAAAATTTCTTAACCTAAAAAATTAAACCTTTTCCTTTCTTCATGGATTCCTGCTTTCCTGCATTCCTCCTTGCCTTCCTGCCCACCTATGTACCTTCCTAGCTTCCTGCCTTCTATTTTCTAGTGGAATAATTCAAGAAATAAAGAACCACAGAAAATAGTAAAAAACCCCCATACCTTTACTGTTTCTTTCATCTTGTTTTGACAAAGTGTGCAAAAAAAGTTTATTTCTTAAGATATTAAGTTTATAAAATTCTTCATATTTTCAGAGCAAAAAGTGCAGATATGCATTCATAGTTTTGCAGGTTTGTTGACCGAACAAAGGAAAAATTGGGATAGGAAAAAAACTCAGTTTCCAAAATGAAAAAATGAACTGGTAAGAGTTAATTTTCTTTCCCCACTTTCACTTGTATTAATTGTTTTTTTGATGTTCTTGAGCTTGTTTCAGGAATGGTAGATCATTCAAACCACAAAATCTATAAAGAAGGTTTACAAATTTTACAATTTTTTTTTGTCAGTTGAAAACTTCCAGCACGACTATTCTTTATGAAAATATTAATTCTAAAGATAGAATCATAGAATCACAGAATGGTCAGGGTTGGAAGGGACCTTCAAAGGTCATCTAGTCCAACCTCCTTGCAAGGAGCAGGGACATCTCCAACCAGATCAGGTTGCTCAGAGCCTCATCCAACCTTGCCTGAACGTTTCCAGGGATGGGGCATCCACCACCTCTCTGGGCAACCTGTTCCAGTGTTCAGGAACCCTCACTGTAAAAAAAATTTTCCTAATATCTAATCTAAATCTACCTCCCTCTATTTTGAAACCTTTTACCTCAGTAGAGGTTAAAAACACAGTGTGCAGAGAAAAATTATTAGAAAATTATCTGAGACTAAAGTAGAAAAAAAAAGATAGTCTAAAATAATTATATTTCCACCTCTGGATAATAGTATGGTGCTCTGATCACTTATCTCAAAAGGTCTACAGTAAGAAGAGTAAGATAAGGAGGAAAAGGATGATCATGTTTATGAATGAGTTGACCACAGTTCAATATTTAGGTACAAATTTGGTTCCTCATAATGGCATAAGAAAAAGTGATTGGAAGATATATTACAACTTTGTCTGTTTTTCTTTCCAAACCTTTCCCAAATAAATAATTGACACAATGGTTGGAATGGGTTTTTCCCCACCTCTTGCTTTTTTGAAATGTAACATATTGAATTTAAATTAAGAAAGCATCTTATGAGAATGGGAATATTATTCAATTTTTGCTACCAAAAAGCTTTCTTAAAATGAGAAGTCTTAAAATATTTGACTTGTAAATACTTTACTTTTTAAAATGATATAGTGTTCCTTACATAATGCACAAAAGGTTTTCATCAATTTTTTGGGGATCTCACATTGCTGTATATTACATTATTAAAGGTGGGTAACACCAAAGTAAAATTTCACATTAAAATTTATTCATAATATTCCTTTCTTGTGTTTTGTTCCTTGTTCTATTTGTGGGGGTTTTTGAAGGAAGAGATGGCTTGGGGCAGAGGGAAAGGAAAAAATAGGCATTTCTTAGAGCAGTTCAACTCATCCCAAAGGTGGCATTCCAATCACTGCAGACTGCCAGTGGAGGCCACGTCTCTCTGCTGGCTACAAAGGAAGTTGGATGACTGGTCCAGAGGTACACATCTGAACTGCCAATGTCTAAAAGTAGGTGAACTGAATCCTACCCACTGGTCCCACAGTTGGGGGACAAGAGGGAGCCCAGACTTCCTCTCACACTTTTATTTGCAGTACCATGGTTGAGGATGAAATAACAAAACTTTGCAGGGCACTGGTCTAGTCAGCTCAATAACATGTGGCATTTCAAACAGGAAAGTGCTGCTACACAGATTTAAAACTCACATAGTGATGATTAAACAGTTGAAGGTGCATATCTACCCATCCTCACTGATGGGAGAGGAGATGGAAGGAAGCACTCATGTGATGGTTGAACCCAGACCCAGGCGTAGGTTTGCCCAGTCCGTAACTGCTCTGACTGGCACTAGTGATCAGTAACTGCGAGGCGGCTGAGCTGGGCTGTGTCCCTGTGAAACTATGGAACTGCCACTCTGTGGGCCTCTTGTTCCCCGAACAAGCATGCAGCTGACATGCCTTTGAAGTACATGCAGCTGCACATATTTACCCTTTTTCAGCCTGATATGCGACAGGAGATTTATATTTCTCTCCTAACTTTGTGCTTTTCTTCTCCCATAGCTCTCATCTCTAATTGTTTGGCTATTAATTAATAATATACTACACAGGATTAGGTAATCAGGAAAATTGGCATTATTTACAGCAGCATTTACTACATCTATCTTTGTTTTCAGACTTGAATTTCATGTTTCATTCCAAGGTTTTACAACCACATTTTTATTTCTATGCCTTTGCTAATGAAGACTGTTTGTGGCCAAAATACAGTATAAAATAAAACTTTATGATCTTAGCTGCAAGTTGGTGTAAGGTCATTAGATTTGGCAGTCAAGCTGTACTTACTTGGTTTTTGATATCCAGTGATTGTTTCCAGTTTGATCCACTTGGGCATTTGTAACGATAAATGTGAAGCTTATAGATTTTACAATATTGTAAGTTCCAGGGAAGAATTAAGACTAAATATAGGTCCATTTTTAACCTCCCTTGAATGGATTTCTTTGGTTTTTTTTTGTTCTTCCACTTTTTGCTGCTAATGAGGCTGTCTTCTTAGGGGATAAAGAAGGACACTTTGGTTTTATTGAATGACACCATTTTGATCTCCACAGCTAAACAGAGCTGAATCAGATTGGCATGAGCATATTATCTATATAAAGGAACTTGTGCACTTCAAAATCAGATCTATCAATTAAAAAAGTGACACTACATTCCTCAAATAAGCATTGAACCATTAATTCAACATGGTGTTAGGAAATGAAGGATGGTCTAATCTTTCAGAGTGGTAAGATTCTGATCACTTGTGTTTTCTAACAGAAATGTTTGGGGGTTTTTTTTTGTGAAGTAAGGGAGTTTGTTTGGGGTCTTGGCTTCTATACTTTTCTTCTGATCTTTGTACTTCCAGCTTTTTTCTTTCACTATCAACTATATTTCCTCATTTAGATGTTGTCGTAGTTCAGCCCCGATCGGGACCAGATTATGCAGTCTCTCTATCATTCCCCCCACCCTCCAAGAGAATAGGGAGAGATAATATAAGAAAAACGGCTCGAGGTTTGAGATAAGGACAGGGAGAAATCCTTAAAGTTACCGTCACGGGCAAAACAGACTCGACTTGGGGAAAACTATTCATTTATTACTAAAACTAGCAGGATAATGAGACAGAGAAACAAGATAAACCTCCTCCCCACACCTCCCTCTTCCCGAGCTTAACATTATCTCTACTACCTTGCCCCCCAAGCTGCACAGGGGGGAAGAGGGAATGGGGGTTGCAGTCAGTTCATCACGCATTGTTTTACACCGCTGCTTCAGGGTCGGGGGAAGAACTCCTCACATTCTTCCCCTGCTCCAGTGTGGGATCCCACCCACGGGCTGCAGTCCTTCGTGAAACTGCTCTGGCATGGGTCATCTCTTCCACGGGGTGCAGTCCCTCCAGAACAGCTGCCCCAGCGGGCCCTCCACAGGCCAAAGCCTCCTTCAGGCATCCACCTCCCCCGGTGCAGGGTCCTTCACGGGCTCCAAGTGAATCTCTGCCCCTCCGTGGACCTCCATGGGTTGCAGGGGAACAACCTGCTCCACCATGGTCATGACCACAGGCTGCAGGGGAATCTTGGCCGGGAGCCGCGTTACTCCTCCCCCTCCTTCTTTACTGACCTTGGCGTTTGCAGCTGTTTCTCTCACAAGAAAAGTTCTTCACAACGGGCTGGCAGAAGCCTGTCAGGATCTCTTCACATCATCCATCCCATCTCATCTCCTCTCCACCTCTTGCAGCCAGGCCGGACTGAGTCGGGCCCAGTCGGCCGCCTGGCGAGAGGCCAGAGGGTGAGGCCTGCAAGGCCCCGGAGGCCTGCGCCTCCCCCTCTGCGCCTCTGCCCCCGCTCAGCTTCTTCACATCTTCTCTTTTTTTTTTTCCTGTTTTCCTCTTCTTAAATACCTTATTGCAGAGGCTTTATCAAGGGACATTCTGCTCCCAGTCAGCTCAGCCTTGGCCAGCAGCGGGTCTGCCCTAGGCCTGGCCGAGTCCACTGAACAAAGGGGAGCGACTTCTAGCAATTTCCTACAGAAGCTGCCACCTTAGGCCCCCTCACTAAACAAAACCTTGACATTTTCTTTTGATTGTTTTTTTTCTCTCTCCATGATACATCACAGGATTCATAGCTATACTTTGTCAACTTAATCTTTGTAAGACCTGATGAGTCCATTTCTTTTCTATTGTACCATTGTCTAGAATCTTACTATGATTTTTGACACGTAACTTGTTCTCTATCAGTCCCTGTAAAATACTGGACAAAACAGCTGTCAGTAATTAGCTGGCTGTCTAATACAGATGTCATCTCAATGCATGGTAAGCATAAGAGACTTTAAATATAGGAGAAGTTTTGTAGGAGCACCTGTTTTTATGTTAGTAGTATTTTCAACCAAAATGTTTCAAAACGAAGTCAGTGACTGCTGAGTTCAGACAAATCAGAGATCGATCTCAACGACTCCTAACACAGTTCTTGTAACACCAGAACTGCTTCTTTTGTGTCTGGCTCAATTTTCACAAATAAGCAGTAGTAGAACCAAAATATTGTTTCCCTTTATGTTATTCCTGTACTTGTTATGTATGTGGGTCCAAAATTAGCCACTAAGAAACTATACAGATTTACTAATAAGCTGACCTTTTTGTTCTGTAATGTCTGCCATAGATTTCATGTATAAGCTACTTTTGCAGGCAGTATCTTGTCACAACAATAGTTAGTATGGCTTGCATATTTGAAAAGTAGTAATTTAATGAGTAGCCTGACAGTAAACTTCTAAAAGTTATTCAATGGTGCTATTAAAAAGAATAATTTGGATCTTCAAACTCAAGAAGTGATAGAAGCATTTATTTTGTAGTGAACATCTGAAAACTGGAGATATGACTAAACAGAACAGAAGCATGTGTTTACCAATGTGTATATGAAAGTCTTGACTTGGCTCTATACTCATGTTCAAATTGCCACCTGTGATCTTTTTAGGCAAATGATCATGCAAGACTGAAAATATAGGTTAGTAATTTCAAGCTGTTATCAGTAACTACCTTCTAATTCAATATTTAATACACATATTTATTTAAGGGGCAAGTCCTGCCTATGTTTAGGCAAGATAGATTCCTGTAGAAGAGTTGGGAAAGTTCTAAAAAAAAATAAAATTCCTCCTTTGATGTGAGAATGAGGCTATCCTGCAGTGATCAGATTAACTTGCCAACTGACCACAGCTTTGAAGGCTAGCAGCATGCTTTGCACATACTGTGAGCCATTGACTTAATCAGATAAAAGTTTAGTAGTTCTGAATAAACTTAAAAAGTGAATCATGAGCTCTGTGTTGACATGAGCTGCTTTCTCTAAACAACTTTTAAAGATCCTTACCAGGCTTTTTCTTCTGAGAAACGGCATGTTTGAGGGATTCCAGAAGTTCCTCAACCATTATTCTTCATCCTCCCTCTTTTAAAGTATTTCTGATACTCTGAGATAATTCAGGGTTCAGTGAGGATGACAAAGTGTAAATATGAATCTGAATTTAGTGATTAGGGATCTCAGCTTGGTAAGAGGAGATTTTAAAGTCAGCCTTGGCTTTAAAGAATTGGATAAAATACATAGACATATCCTTGGCATAAATGCAGAAAACAAAGCGGGTCCTCAAACCATTAAATTATGTGATTGCACATCAACCTATAATCCCTTCTTGGCCTAATGATCCTTTGAATGAAGAAGAAGTTGAGAAGGAAAAGATGAGAGAACTCCCTTGACTCACAGATCTATTTCGACCCTTTTGAGCTACCTATTTTGGGTCTTCTGGTGGGAGATAAGAGCCATGAGTTCAGATGTCCAAAAGATTAAAGAAAGAGCTGAAATGTCACCTCTCACAGCCTAGCTGAATTCTGACATCACTGCGCACGTTCAATAAGCACAGTTTTATGTAGTAACTGCCAAAACAAAAGTCACGGATGTTTCTGTTTTCCTTGAAAAGCCATATGCACTCCTTTGCTGTAAGTAAAATGTGCTTCCTATAAAATCTCCAATTTCTTCACATATCACAATAAGGATTGGAAAAAAAAAAAGAAAACATGTGAGTTGGCTGTATCTTTTTTTTTTTATATATATCCTTAGTGAAGGCCAGGAGAATTGCAGGAGCTAGGACAGTGGGTCTTTAACACAGAAGGAACACTCCTCAGGGAGTTCCTCAGGAGGAACAACACCTCAGGGCACTGGTAGCCTTTAAGGGCATGTAAACAGCTTGTCAGCAGACAATGGTGGCTACCAACAGCAATCCTTGACACTCCCTTGACACCTCAGACTCCTCTGGGTCTGAGGGACTCTGACCTCATTACTGTCAGTGGTAAAATCCTTCTTGACTTTAGCTGGGCCAGGGTTTTGCTCGTATTTTAACTGTCAAAAGCCATAGCTGTACATGGCCTTTACCTCTGTGTACACAATACTGCAGTGAGGGTGCTAGGCTAGAGCTCAGGGAATGTGGGATCAGTTCCCAGCTCTGGAAACAGTTTCCCCTACAAATGATTTCCCCTGAAATGTCTGGCAAGACACTTTATCTATGCTGTGTTTTCTCCCATTTTCTCATCGTTTCTCTGTTCTCATAAATTCTCTAGAACAAGTCCTTCTCTGTGTATATTCACATATTTTAATGTTTTGTCTCTTGTTTTGATTGAAATTTTTATTTTGTAACACAAATTATGTTTATTCAAAATTCAGCTTAATTAAATCATCCATTCCAATGCCATAATCCTTTAACTGTTTCTGTTTTCAGGTCACCAGAGCATCTTGCAATCACTACATATGCATGCCACCTATCTCTTGACGTTTAGTCTGTCCAACTAGGCCTGAGAAAGCCAAAACAGTTAGCAATTGCCTTTGCTCTCTTGATTCATCTGAAGCCACTTAGACTTCTCTTAACCTTGTTCCTCCTGTGGTTTTGATACCATCGTGTGGAGATACTTGTGGAACTCCTGTTTCCCTTGAGACATCTCTAAGCTTTGTTAATACAAACTAACAAATACATCTACATGTACCTATGTATTTTAACATTCATGTAAACCACTTCCCAAACACAGCTATTTGTGGGATAAGGAGATCAAGGTTCACACAGCATTGGGTTTGCAGAAGCCAATAATCCGGTTTCAGGGTTTCCCTGCATATTAAGTCTAATCTACAGGTTGGAAGAAAATTAAAAAATAAACCACAGCCACAGATAATCAAGTCAACCATACCTATGTCAGGGTTCAATGAGAGTCTTATATACACATCTCAAAACAGGTTCTTCAAATGTTGGATGCAGATGAAATTTGACCTATTTTTCTGCTGATATTTAGCACATATGCTTGCTTTTCCCTACTAGTCTAAATGCTTCCACTAGGTTCAGCGTGAAGAGCCATCCTGAAGACAACAATGAAATCTGAGCTACAGAGACAGCAGGAAATATTTGCAAGCTGTGCGAGGTCCAGCAGTGATACTTAAACAAAACATCACGTTTTGCAGGAGAACGCTGCATGCTGATCACTTATGAACTAGACCCCCTCCCCTTTCTTTCAGAGAGGAGACAGTGTTCATCTCGAAGGGAAAGATGAACTCCTTATTTAAAGCAGTACATAGAGAACTAAACCACAAAAAAAAAAAAAGCACTTTGAGAAGCTTCCCTGTACTAAAAGAACAGATGGAAGCATCCGATAAAGAATGAGAGGGAGGAGTATGGGAGGTATGGAGGAGAAGGTTGTTCACGCTGCCTGACTTCAGGCATCCAGTTCAGCCTTTTTATAGACAACTGAGATGGCTAGGCTCCTGCAGATGTCCCTTTGGAGTAATTTTCAATCAGTTTTGAGGAACTGGCTTCCTAGTTTAGGATAGTTAGGCTATCTGAATCTCTCCCAAACTATTACCTTTTAATAGCATCACTAGGAGGTTTTTATTGTCTGTGATATTTACTTGTATTATAAATCCAAATAACAATGGTGAGTTTAAGAAAAGGGGAATAAAAGGGGAATAATGTGATGGGGAGCCATTGGTAGGTACTGAGGGTGCTTGAGTATGCAATTGAAGTTCGTGTCCTGGTACAGCTGGTCTTCATAGTGCAGGCTTGAAAGTTAGCAGCTTTTTGGTATGTGAGTCTGGTCCTGAGAAAAGGCTGAAATCCTCACTCAACAAGCACTACAGACATATCCATGGACCCCCATGTGCTGCAGTCAGGAAAGACCCCCACCAGCGTAGCTCTCCCTCTGGTGCACTGAAACATGGGGACTCTGAAGCAGTGGGAGGGTGTCCCAAGCTCTGCAGCTCAAGATGTTCCTGTTTCCCAGTGAAGAAGCACAGATTTTGCCTCGGGGTGTTTTGTTAAGAGTGAAAGCTTTCCTCCACTGGCAGTCCCACAGGATTTAATTGCAGTCTCAGATACTTGTCTTTTCTCTGCTCCCTTCTTCCTGCCAGCGGTTATTCCTCAAATTGACTCAAACTGAGTAAAATTTTTCCAAATCGGTTTGCTGGTGGATATTTGTTGCCATGAAATCCTGCAGATTCAGGGTCAGGGGAGTGGGCTGGGGTAGCTGATCTGTGCCATCCACTCTCTTTTTGGTTCATTGGCTGTTTTAAACTGTTCAAACCTGTTATTGCCTTTGGGACAACTGTGAGGTTCTTGCTGTCTTGTTAGGCGTGGCCCCTGTGTCAGTGGCATGGTTAGAAAACAGGACATATTAGAAATAGGTTAGAGTATCACAGGTTTATATCAATCAGGACATGGCTACTTCTTTCATAAAATGCAAAAATTTTGTGTGGGAGTTTACTGCACAATCATGGAATCAAAAGGAGCATTTACAAGAGCAATTTACTACTTCAAGCATGTTGCAAAAATATGGCAGTAAAGATAAAAAAAGAGACTAATCCAAGATGGTGCAATAGCTTTCATCATCCAGTCTCATAAATGTCTAATCCCACTCTCCTTCAGACTATGTTTATTTTCACATAAATTCCTTTAAATCGTAGTGCTGCTCTTTTCTTAAACATGACTAATTGTTTTATGCTGCCCTTGTGAGCCCAGTTTTCATCATAGCATGTTTTCACATCATGTGACCCAGCTGATGTGGCTATTCCACCCAGGAAAGAAAAGGAGGTATTGTAATACATTTCTATGGCATGTGCATGTTTCCATCAGATAGCCATTCTCTGTGCTTCCCAAATTTTCTTAGTGCAGGAGCGTATTTTTCTTTCAACTTCATTTCTTGAGGGCTGCATTTTCTCCTTGATATGTACCAGAGATTTGGCTATTTGAGCAAAAGGAAATAATTTAACGGTCAGCAATTATGTTCTTGGCCTTCTGTCTGGACATTAGGTGTTCTACACAGTTTAAAAATGACCAGAGTAGATCCACACTAGTTGCAACTAAATTTTTAAAGGCAACTGTGCTAAAATTATTCTCAGCCCAGAGCATGAAACAGAACGTGGCTGTGGTCTCCCAGATTTCAGTCCAGGAGGGTAGGTGGGCTTCTGAATAATCATTTTGTCTCTTAATAATCTCTTAGTTTAGAAAACCTGCCATAACCTAGAAGTGTTTTGGGTACGTCACCAGAAATTGTTTGCCTCATCATACTTCCTGGCCTGTTTTGGGACTATGCTGTTGGGATTACAAATCTCTACTTCTCTCATCTGTCCTACCTTGCACAGGGAGGTCATTGGCAGTTAAAAAGAAGAGTAGACATTGTTAAGTGCAAATATAATGAACCAGAAAGCATAAAAACCTTCTTTCCACTACATTCCCAGAGGAAGAACACGATGTGATGTAAAGTTTATATCTCTTGTTGAACAGAGAGTTAATATTCCTCATTAACAGTAAAATACTAGTATTGTGATTATGCCTTTTTTTTTTTACATTAAAAAAAAGCTATTTTGACTCAGTTTTGATTGTAAAACTCAAAATCTTTCTAAATATGCTTTCATTATATCACAGATGTGATAAGCTCAAAGAAAACAATTTTGCATTCCTCTCCGGCTCTCTCAGTTCTTCACTGTGATTGCATTTAAATATGGCTTTACATGGAACAAGTCAAGAAGATAACTTCTGTTCATAAAGGTTCACAGGTGTATGCATGCTTGGAGAAGGAAGCATAATTCCAAAGTACAAGCTTTTAATTCATGAATATGTATGCATATATTTGTGTATAAATGTGGTGTATATATCATTGTGTATAAATGTTAGGCAAAATATAGCAGCCTAAATAATAAAATTATGCACATTACATTGGGATTAATAATAAATTGTGTGCTACCTTATCAGAACCCAGAGGTAAGTACATTTTAATTTTTTTTTTTTTTTTTTTCCAGGGCT
>WHYT01015492.1:349304-361810 GCA_009806455.1 Tetrax tetrax | reverse complement strand
TTTTTACAAAAAAAAATTTTTTTTTTTTTTTTTTTTTTTCAAAAGAGGATGCAAAAATTCGTAGAAGTATTCTTCTGAAAACTAATATGCAGTTTCAAAGCAACTATTGTGTCTCTTCCAAATGGAGGTCCTGGGTGTCTGATGTTGCCCCTGTTCTTTAATGGTACTTGGCTGAAATCTTGCAGAAAGCCTCATGTCCAGGTGTGCTAGCAATACACTCTCCCTTCAACAACATGGAGAGAACTGCACTGTGGGAGATTTAGATAGTCCAAATGGTTTGAAACTGTGAGGAAAAAAAAGAAGCTTCTTGTACTTCAGGCACATTTTACATAGTATTTCTGTAACACTAATTTCTAGGAAAAGCTGGTATTTCACTGGAAAAGCAAAGTTCTCTATTCAAAATAATAAAAATTACGTAATTTAAGAAATGTTTATATTGATTTCCATTTTAAGGACTCAAATTCATTTTCCAGCCATCCTGCTTCACAGTTACTATGTATCAGTAGGAAATTAATAGCTATTAACTATGGAATTTATTGAGATAAAGAGAAAATGGCTGGAGGACTAGATTTTAAGGGAAAGCCTCGAAAATTAATTCTGGATTTTGTGAAAATGAGCAATGATCTTTCAAACTCTTCACTTGCTCCTAGTGTTACCAGTTTGAAAAAACTGGAGTGCTTATTTTGGCAGTTTTAAATAAGGTATGCATACTATATTCATCCCACTTCAGGTATGCATTTGTGTTATTTAAATAAGATCCAAGGCTTATTTTGTGTCTAATGGCAAGAAATGTATTTGTCTAGAGGACTGTTAATTTTACATGATCTGATTCAGCCTTTGCAGATCCCCACCTCTTTCTATCCATACCTAATTCAGGTGTCTTCTGCAAGTGCCTAAAGCCAAATGTGCAGAATATCCATATCTATGAGTATTACATCAGTAATGCATTTCCCAAAACTAGTAGAAAGAGTTTTATCAACCATTCCAAAGAAGAATGTTCCATATGAGATTTTCTTGATTTTTAATGATTAAGGTATTCTTTGCTTTACAGTGGCAAGGGCTTTGGACCACTGACTTCATCCCATTAGAAACCAAATTATCTGCTCTGAACAAGTAGCTGCTGCATATGCATGGATCAGTTGTGTACACGCAACAGATCTGATGAGCACAGGATATGTTGGAACAGCCTAGCAGGAAACGGGAAGTCTGTGGATGTCTCATCTCCCATTTACAGTCTCTTCAGCAAGGTACAACTCAACTGTCTCCAACCTTAAAAATGATATTACACAGCTTCATGAAGAGTTGAAAAACTCATTGAAAGAGTACGCATGGCTTAGTTGTGGTACATATGGTTTTGCAAGATTACAGTTTATGCTGTCATTTTTGGCATTGTCTTTTAAAAAAAAAAATTGGTTTATTTTCATGTTTTCAATAGAGTATTATTTTTAATTATAGTGCAGTATTCCATTTCAGTAAGAAAATAAATTAAATGAACTTGTGAAAAAAGGACTAGAAAACAAGAGACAAATTCAATCATTCTCAGCTCTGGCAGATTCTTTCATGAGATTTTAGAAGATTCACTTCCTTATCACTGCAGCTTATTTTCCCCATCTGTAAAACTGAAGTACTACTTCTCCCTGTGTATATTCTCCCATCACAAAAAGGATAAGAGAAAGAATGAATCACTTACAACAGATTTTTATTGCCCCTACTGTCTGTGTTACTGGAGTGCATTCTGATAAATCTAATATATTTTAATCTAATTTTTGCATTATATTAATAAATTAAACAGTTTCAAAGCTCAGTCACTGTCCCAGGGATCAGCTGGTGAAGTCTGCCTCACAACTCTTAAACTCTTTTAGCCTACACAATAAAATGATTGCATCTTACTGTTTATTGGGAATAACCCCTGGTACATGCTAGACTGTAAACTCTTCAGGAATCATTCAGGAGAGAGTGAGTTTGCTTGGGCTGTCCAAACCACTCAAAAGCAGAGATGATCAAGATCACTGCACTTGTGCTTTGATGTTGTTTAATGTATTAGTATAGATGAAGTCATTAAGAAACGATGGATTGGGATGGGATAGGATAGGATAGGATAGGATAGGATAGGATAGGATAGGATAGGATAGGATAGGATAGGATAGGATAGGATAGGATAGGATAGGATAGGATAGGATAGGATAGGAACGGAACGGAACCTTGTGGACAACCCATTGTTTACCCATACCCATATTGCTGAATGGCACAAATGTCTGCAGAGCTCCTTAGGACTTCAGCAAATTCAGCTTACTGATAAGCAAGAAAAAATGTATGGTGTATAAAATAAGTTTGGTTTTTTTCCTGCAGCAGTGATTGCTGCTACTGAACAAACAAAGTTTACTATCAGAGATTACTGTGCTGAAATGAAAATGCTAACACAGGTGCTTTAATACTGGGATAAGTTTTACATAGCTGTAAAATGAGCTTCAGCTTTTAAGTTACTGTCTTTTTCTTTACAATAATAATCTCTTCACTTTTACAAGCTCTATATTACTTTTAGGTAAGAAAACACTATAAAGTTCATGTTTTATTGTTCCTTGCAGTTATATAAATTACATTTGGCCAAAATAAATGTAATTCCTACTGTGCGAACTGAGAACCCAGAATGTTGATTTTCCTCAAGTTATAAACAATGTGAAGATATGTTATACTGGGTCACAATTTTCCACTGTACAGCAAAATATATAACTCACTTTTAATAACAAAACTGCATATATCATTAAAGTTTCCTACTCCATGGAGCACATATTATGTTTCTCTGCACAGTAAGGGATATCCTTTCTAGGTACCACAATTTCTAAAATATTTTTTGACTGAATGAAAAATATTTTAGTGATTCATTAGTAAAACAGCTGTCATTTTGAAAAATTATTCAAATTATTCTCTATTTTTATTAGCAGTATTGAATTCTTTTTGCAGGCTTCTTTTCTTTGTAGATCTAATATTACAGTACATGTTTGTATGTCTTTCATCTTCTTGTTGCCATGGTTTTTGGAATGAGAACTTTGGAGAATTATTTATTATTTTGATTTCTCTGGTGACTGCCGGAAGTTAAAAGCACCTCCTAAAATTTAACATGCCTAGTTAGGAAATCCACAATGTTCATTACCGTACTTTGACTCATTAAGTTTCTAATTATGTGTTTTTCCAAATATAAACTTTCCCAAAAGATTATTGACAGGATTTTCTAAAGCACTCGGCTTTCACCTAACACTGCCGTCATTCACATCCATGGTAAAGTACCCGATGATGTCAGTGGAACTACTTAGGCCAATATTGAGTGCTTTTAAATGTCCTCTCTTAGAAGTACTACCTGACTATACCATAAAACTTCATTTAAAGCCTTCTTCAAACTACAATACCTATGTCTAAAAACCTCTGAGGCTGTTAAAAGTCTTTGAGAACAAATAGTTACTGCAACATAATTGGAAGGTTAGTAAACTCGTGCTCTGAGAAGACAAGAAAGAAAAGTTGAGAATCCTGTCCTCTTCCCAAAAACATACTTGGAGCAGCTAAATTGCATGAAGAAGCTCCATCATAGAATCATAAAAATTTGGGTTGGAAGGGACCTCCGGAGGCCACAAGTCCAACTTCCTGCTCAAAGACATGCTAACTTCAAATTAAGATTGCATTTCTAAGGGTCCTGTCCCACTAGGATTTGAAAATTTCCAACGATGGTGTCCTGGTTCTGGCTAGGATAGAATTAATATTCACCTGAGCTGGGTGGAGAACTGGAGCTGGTAGCCGCTATGGCTGGGGCACCCAGCTGGGATAATTAACTCACAGCTAATGCTAGCAGCTGGGGTTAATTTACCCAAATTAACCAAAGGGCTATTCCATCCCATGTGACATCATGCTCAGTATATAAGTGAGGAGGGTGCTGAAGGGAGCCTCCTGCTATTTGGAAGGAATTAGGTGTAGGGATTTGTTGTAAGCCATTATACTGTATTTGTATTCAATCACTGTTTTGTTTTCTTCTGTTATTGCTGTTAAATTTACGTTTTGTTCAATCTCAACCCACATGTTTTTGCTGTTTTTTTTTTTTTTGTTTTGTTTACCAGTTCTCCCTTCTGTCCCACTGGAGGATGGGGGGGAGAGAGAGAGAGAGACTGTGTAGTCTGGTCCCGATCAGGGCTGAACTACGACAGGTGGAGATTCCATTCCCTCTCTGGGCAACCTGTTCCAGTCCTTAACTCCTGGGAATAATTTTTTCCTCCATGTCCAGAGTTTTCTTTGTGTTACTTTTGATGACAGACTCTTTCCCTCTTGGGATGAGTTTCTGTCACTCCATCCTACTATGTAAAGAAGACAGTGGTCTTTGTTAAGCCACCACTTGGCAGCTGTCCTACACCGATCTTCTGCAGTACAGCAGGAAATACTCACTGGAACTGATGAGCTGGTGCCTTCTTGGAAGAGCCTTGCCCATCCTTCTGTCATAGCCTTTTCCTGCATGTGGACCCACTGCTCTTCCCCATGCCCCTTATTATAGTTTGTGGTCCATAAAGTCTCCAGGAGTTGTGAATGGGAAGGAGAAGTCCTGAGAAGCCAGGAAGTTAAATGCAACATGTTAGTTTGTTTTGCAAGAACGGGGTAGTTGTGCAAGCTGTGTATTCAAGGACAATGACAGTCATGAATATGTAGGGAAAAAAATATTTATCTGATTTACTGTAAGGGGAGATAAATATTTTAGTTGAAAAGAAAAAGAAATGTAAATAGTTCAAAATTTCAAGTGGTTTTTTGGTTTTTTTTTTTTTTTTTTTTTTTTTTTTTTTTTTTTTTTCCAGCTTCCGTGAGTTGTGGATACAGTTGGCCATCTGCTCAGTTTGACTGTCTTGGCAAAGGTAAGTGTTCTGCTTTAGGGAATGTTTGTTATGCTAAAGATAAAAGGTACAGTGGCTGATTTCCACGATGTTCAGAGCTAGCACAGTCTACCATGAACCGGCAATGCTCCTGCTACTGAGCACATCATCTTGCGCTCTGTGTGACACTACTTTAGTCCTGAGACACTCTTACTGTTTATTTGTGTGTTATCAATGGGGGGAAAAAAACCCCACACACCAAAGAAATAAGCATATTGTAGATCAGCACAGCATTTTTATCTCCAGGGGAGTTAGCTGTTTTACTCTAAAAGAGGCTCTATACCAATGAAATGAAGTGTTAATGGGAGACGAGGGAGCAGACCGAGGAGTTAAGGTATTCAGTGACATCAGTTCTGTGTGACTCTCACACTCGTAATCATAAAGGTAGGCTAAAACTGGAAGCGAGGTGAATGTCTCATAAGAATAGATAGAAGTATTATTGCTGTGAGAACACTTTATCATGCACATTGTCCATCTGTGGGTGTAGTTCTTATGAAGACGAGAGAAGAAATAGCCTATGTAGGTCATGAAACTTCCATTTGAGATAAGCTAGTACATAATAGTTAGCAAAGGTAATATAAAACATGGGAAAATGCAGGGATCAGTCCTACAGGACCCTGCTTGCAGGAAGGGGATAGGGGAAATACATTCAATGGCTAAACTATGGAACACCTAGTGCCAAGGAAAAGTTGGGGAGATGGGAGAAATATCACTTTCTTCTCTCCATTATTAAATGTTTTTCTTGTATTAAATAGAAAAACACTAATAAGTACAGACTTGATTCCCTATTGTCGCTCAGCAGGTATCTTTTTTTAAATTAAAAATGTTGAATTTTATTCTTTCTTGGCATAGGCGTGAGCCATATTTGAAGAACCAGTAAGGAAAGAACTACTTAAAAGCGATTCTTTTTCACTCTTGTCTCTTCAGGCTGGATGTCTACATGGTAGAATTAGTCTTCAATCTAGTAGCATGAGAGCTTGAGAAATGTGCAATGTAAGGACTGTTTGCTATAGATCTTCTCCAAAGTTCAGCTGAGCTTCATTGGCCCCTCTAGGAACTCTTTTCCCCCGAGAAGAAAAATTGAGGGAAATGTTTATGTTTCTTGAACTACTTAGAGTTACAGCAATTTGCTCCTTCCTTTTTAGAAAGATTTTGCTCTGTGTGTTGGGATTTTACTACCTCGATTCATCATAATCACAAAGCTAGCAGAAAAGGAAACATTTCCCTTTTCTAGCACTATGGTTTTCAGGAGGAAAGATAATTTCCTAGTTAGTAAATTTTTTTTTTTCACAATATTTCTCTCACTTTTGATACTCTGCTGGTTCCAAAACATGAAAGGATTGATGCAACTTGAGTGAGAGCTTGACTTACTGAAAGAAATTTCGATGCTTACGAGGCTGCAGTGGAGTAACCGAGCTGGGATGAAATCTCTGTAGATCACCTACTGTTACCCTCTGACTCAGAGCAGGATCCACTCCATTTCAACTGTCTCTCAGGGAACCTATTAAACCATTTGTGGGTCTTTTGATTATTTATTGCTATCATACATCTACATTTCACATTCAGTAAAGACATGCAACACCTTTTGTTACGTTTCAGGGACTGACTTGCACCTGGATGGAGGAACCTCTGAAGAATACTTGTGAACTCCAAAGGATCTGCCAAGACAAGGGCAGGCTAAGGAGCTTCAATTACAAACTCTTCAGAGTATAAAAATCAAATAGTATCTATGGCAAGTGGTCAGTGCATTTAGAACCATTGTACAATATGATATTTCAAGGAATGATGCTAAGTGCTAACATGGGATGCTTTCAGCACATAAACATGCTTTAACTCAACTTCATATTTTAGTATTTTGTCTCTGCAGTAAGGCTATAGTAAGGTCTGGTCTGGGGGATCAAATCCAAGTCCCTCCTACTGCACAAATTTTTCCAAGCTCTTCAGCTAAGGGTTAGAGGTTTTTTGCTCCTACTATGGTTCCTGAGAGGCTATCCACTAACTCTTCTGATGTTCAGAAAGTGATTAGCCTAAATTCTTTGCCTATTTTAATCCATTATTTTTTTTATCCAAACATTGATTATGGTGAGTTTTTGCATTCACACATGCTTATAGGCAGATATAATTTCTATTTCCAACCTTCAGTTCCTCAAACTGCATGAGTAATACTTAACGGTTTCTGTTAGAATGGGCTCTACCGTTCTTCTGGTACCCCAGTACAATTTGGCTTCAGGGATGGCACTTCTACAATAGTAGGCAGAGGTAGGAAATGAGAGTTGCTCACTTTCAATTCATCATCTCTATTGTACCACCTTTGATGTAGTTTTAGCCAAATTCATGTAAGACAAGACTCGTATCATCCCTTTACAGAAAAAAAAAACAGTTGTACTGGGGACACTGCAACAAAAAAAGCTGATAAAATCAACAGGTCGTCACTCTGAAACCTTTAGCAAAGAGTTTTGTTACATCATGCCAGTGATGAGCTGCCCAGTCCTCAGTGCAGACTGGCTATTTGGCTATTGGTGGTGGAAATGAGGGAATTTAAGGAAATAACAGGTCCACTTTTGTCTGTAGTTAAAATTCTGGTACAAACAACTATTAAGTGAGGAAGAGAGAAAGCAGTACTCATGGGAACTTGTTTTGGCATCCAGCTCAAAGACAGCTATAGATTACAGGTTGAAAATGACAGAAATTCATGCTGGTTTTGCTCTGAAAAAGCTTTGTGCCTTCATTGGATATGTTGTACAGCCTCACTACGCAGCACCACTCTGTCCAGACATTTATTTGATAGAGTTTTTGGAGAGGGCTGATTGTAGGCTTCCCACAATGATAAAGGGGTGGGAAGGCGTTTCAGAAGGAAGCTGGCTGGCTCCATGCATGTGGAAATGATTACTTTAATGGTGCTTTTATTTTATAGAATTATTAACGATGTTGGGGGGGAGGTTAGATGCCTTCGAAAGGCATCTTTTTAAATTATCGTAAATGTGAATGAAGAAATTAAACAAATCCATATATTTGTCATCTCCCTTACCAGATCAGATAGCACCACAGTAGACAAAGCCACACCAATTACAGCTTAGACACGCTATCAAGTTGCTGCTACTTAGCTAGTATCATGCATCAACTGAGCTGTGGTATAAGCTGTAACCACAGCTCCACCCCCAGTAACTCATACCTTCACCACATCCATGGTGCAGGGTTGCAAGCAGCAGGACGGAGGCCCACTCCAATTGCAGGATGATGAATTTTCCCTGCACCCTCTTGCTGCTGCAGCCATGCCTAAGATTGCTGTTTGTGTAGAATCATAGAATAGTTTTGGTTGGAAGGGACCTTTGAAGGTCATCTAGTCCAACACCCCTGCAAAGAGCAGGGATATCTTCAACTGGATCAGGTTGCTTGTTGCCCCATCCAACCTGTCACTGAATGTTTCCAGGGATGGGGCATCCACCAACTTTCTGGGCAACCTGTTCTGGTGTTCCAATACCCTCACTGGAAATTTTTTTTCCTTATATCAAGTCTGAATCTACTTCCTTCTATTTTAAAACCATTACCCATAGTCCTGTCACAACAGACCCTGCTGAAGAGTTTCTTCACATCTTTCTTATAGGCCCCCTTTAGGTACTGGAAGGCTGCTATAAGGTGTCCTTGGAGCCTTCTCTTCTCCAGGTAGAACAGGAGACTCAGGAAACTCTCAGCTTGTCTTCACAGGAGAGGTGCTCCAGCCCTCTGATCACCTTCGTGGCCCTCCTCTGGACTTGCTTCAACAGGTCCATGCCCTTCTTATGTTGGGGGCTCCAGAGCTGGACGCAGTACTCCAGGTGGAGTATCACAAGAGCAGAGTAGAGGGGCAGAATCACCTCCCTCGACCTGCTGGCTGTGCTTCTTTTGATGCAACTGAGGATGTGATTGGCTTTCTGGGCTGCAAGCTCACATTGCCTGCTCATGTTGAGCTTCTCATCCACCAGCACTCCCAAGTCGTCCTCCTCAGGGCTGGTCTTGATCCATTCTCTGCCCAGCCTGCACTTGTGCCTGGGATTGCCCTGATCCACATGCAGGACCTTACACTTGGCCTTGTTGAACTTCATGTGGGTCTCACAGGCTTACCTCTCCAGCCTGTCAAGGTCCCTCTGGATGGCATCCCTTCCCTCCAGCATGTCAACGGCACCACACAGCTTGGTGTCATCGTCAAACTTGCTGAGGGTGCACTCTATCCCACTGTCCACGTTGCCAACAAAGATGTTGAACAGGGCCAGTCCCAATATCAGCCCCTGAGGAATGCCACTGGTCTCCACTTGGACATCAAGCTGTTGACACTCACTCTCTGAGTGCGGCCATCCAGCCAATTCCTTATCCACCAAGTGGTCCTGCCACCAAATATATGTCTCTCCAGTTTAGAGACAAGGATGTCATGCTCGACAGTGTAAAATGCTTTGCACAAGTCCAGGTAGATGACATCAGTTGGTCATCCCTTGTGCACCAACACTGTAGCTCTTTCATGGATGGCGACCAAATTGGTCAGGTATGATTTGCCCTTTGTGAAGACATGTACATGTGGGCTTAATAATGCCCACAAAGAGCTGCTGCAGTTCCATCAAGACAAGAAGCAGGTTAAGCTGACCTATTTCTTATACTATGCCATGCTGCTTCAAAATGCAGTCCAGCTGCCTTCCAGGTTTTTTGTCTTTAGAGATTATCCTTTGGATAACTGGACAAGAGATTAAGGAGTATCCTGCACTGGTAATACTTATCTTGGACTTCTGTATGCTCTAAAATTCTTTTCCAGCTGTGTCCCATGCTTCCAAGTCTAGGAAGGGATACTGTGTTTGACCAAGCTTTGTTAGTTGGCCAAGTTCTCATGCCACAGTCTTTGGACAAGATTAAATTTTGACATAGAGACAGTAGAAAGCGGTCTTAAACGTACTTTCAAACTGCATAAGATATATCCTGATTTTTATGCATAAGCCAGTATGTGGCTTCAAGTTTTAGTGCTATAAATCAAAGGAAAATAAAAATGAGAAGAGACACTTAGGTTGAAGTTAAAGTATTGATTAGTTCAACATTAATTTAAATAAAAAAACCCAACTGTATGCTAGTCAGAATCTATCTTTCTTGCTGGAAAAAAGTCCAGATTTATAAATCCCACAAAACTAGCCACCCCAAATATGACTTGAACTGGGATTACATCATCACTAAACATAGTTGTCAGGAAAAAAAAAAAGTTTTTAAAATAATTTATGTCAATGTACATTCGCTCTCCAAGAATTTTAGTCGGAAAGAAACACTTTCCCTTTACACAGACATAATTTCTTTTATAATGTGAAAATCATAAATGAAGAAGGATATAGAATTCATTTCAGTTATAGAATAAACAAATAGAGGGAAAAAAAGGATGACACTTTTTTTCAACTTACTTTTCTTTTTTCTGACCTACAGCTCTGTTTCTGTTCAGATGTAATTTTTTTTCACAGCATGCACACCCCCTCTCATCTATATTCATCCTGCAGAGATGAAGATGACCTCAGCTACTAGACGAAATTAAGAAAGTTTCCTGTGAGGCAGATTATTCAGTTCTTCACTTGACGGGATTTCTTGCAGCTTGGTTCTGAAGTGGAAGGCCGTAGTCAGCAGCAACTCCCTTTGCCCGATACAGGAGAAATGAGTTTTTCATTTCCACCTGTGGCAGATTTGTGTTAGCGCTGCAGGGGAAATGTTAATAGGAAGTGAGCAGAGCCGGCCATGTGAAATCACCTTAAAATTTATTCCTACCCCTCAAACTATGCAACAGAAAAAATAAGTCCCATTTCCCAGACCCAGCAAAGTAGCAAAGCTGTTGTTGATATGCCAGAAAATAAATGAAGGGGGTTTCATCTACCCAGTTGGGATAAAGGACTTTCCACAGTGGAAGAATAAATTAATTTTCTTTTCAGGCTTTGATGAAGATTGATTCTTACTTCATTTTTAATTTTTTTTTTTTTTTTTTTTTTCCAGGGCTGTGTAATTCACATACATCATTCAAAGGATTCACAAGATTTCAGTAAGAAATTTCAGTGTTTTTTGTTGCATTCATACAGGAAGCATAACTTCGCATTCCTGCGTATTTACTGCACTTTCCATAATACCCCAGCTGTCAGGAAAAAAACAGGAAAATACTAAAAGAAAAACAGTTTAGATTAAAAGACTGAGCCCCCCTATGGATATTTTCAGATCCATGAAATTCTTTCTTCTGGGGATTTCTCTGATGGATGTGGAGGCTCATTGCCTGCCCACAGCACTGGCAGGAAACCCCACACCTTGAACAGGATGACCTCAAAGAAGCTGCTGAGTTTTCTGCCCCCTTTTTCAGAGCTTTTTCTCCTGGGGCCGGAGCTGCATTGTGTGAACATTAAAAATTTCATGGTGCTCTTCAAAAAAGAGTCAGCTCTGAACTCCTTAACAGCAGTCTGCTTTGCTTCAGGAATTAAAGACAGTAGGAACTGACCTCAAAATAGGACTTCTCCCCAGTGGTGATGAGAATATTCTTTCCCTAGTCCCTGTCATTTTACATGCCATATACTACCTGGTTGCTCCCATTCCCTACGACCCCAAAGGCAATTCCATTTTGTCTTTGTTTTAGGCTTGCAGTTTTCCCAGCGTTTTGGGTTCATTCATAGGCATCTCGCAATAACACTGGATCTGACTTTCAGTTGCATTACAGCCTCTTTACATTTAGTTTATAAGGTCCCTTTACACTGCTGGAGTAATATAAGTGGACATCAATATAAATGAAAATCATCCCCTCTTTTTTGTATTTTCCTTCAAAGCACCATATTTGTTCCACTACACAAAATAAAACAGAACAGTTATGACAAAAAAATGTGATCCATCTGTCTCCTCCTTTAGCAAGGAGTGCCCTGAGAACTTACACTACCAAAGTTTTATTATCGCTTACAAAACAGAAACTTAGAAACATTTACTGGATAAAATAGAGCATCATTAAAAAACTAAGCTAAACTACAGTTGACCAAATAAATACACAAAGTACATTTTGTGGTCCATTACCTCATTTTTACTGCATTTATCCACTTTATTGCTGCTTTGCAGTTCAGTAATTTGTGATGGGTTTTCCAGTTATTAGTGAATTAACAACAATGAACTTCAAAACTGATAGAACAACAACAAAAAGAAAAATCTATTTTAAAGATATTTTATCCAAAAGAGTGCTTGGTGGACCATGAAGTCTGTTACTGACAATCCGTGCTTTTGGAATAATGATGTCCTTTAGATGCTGATCTTTAAGATCCCTTCCAACCCAGACCATTCTATGATTCTGTGGCTCTATGTGATAAAATTACTGTGCATGATCAATAATAGGAAAAGAAAGGAAGAAAAACAGATATTACGCAGTTACTCAGCTTTGCAGTGGGAAGAACTTTCTTTTAGAAATGTTTCTACACTTTTCTGTGAAAAATTGAGTGTTTTTTTTCTATGACAGAATTTGTTTCACAAGAAAATTTCTTTTTTTTTTTTTTTTTAAAAGAGGATGCAGAAATTCGTAGAAGTATTCTTCTGAAAACTAATATGCAGTTTCAAAGCAACTATTGTGTCTCTTCCAAATGGAGGTCCTGGGTG
>WHYT01015492.1:306907-349284 GCA_009806455.1 Tetrax tetrax | reverse complement strand
AAAATTTTTTTTTTTTTTTTGTCATAAAGTGTGGGCCCTTGGAAATGAGTGAGGATGTGAGAATCCCAGTTACCCTTAAAATAAAGTATCTTTCTAGACATTCTGATGTCACAGAAAGTTTTGATTGGGTAACCTGCATGCACTGTAATGCCTCAGAAACTTAGAGACAAAGCAAAAAAACCTCACAATATATTGGTTTATGATTACCTATATTTCATTTTTCTACACCTCACAGTTTATGTGGGGCTTTCTGTGCTATCCTGATCTGGTTTTTTGGCAATACTGATTTCAGTTCTTTATCATCATGGCAGTGAAACAAAAAACCTTTTCCATTATTAAGCTTTTATTAGCATAATGTGCAATAAAGTATCTCACTTGCAAAGAATACCGATCAAAAGACAACTCCTGTTCCAGGTTTGCTGCTAAATATTCAGAGATAATGCAGCAAAATATTTCAGAAATCGTTTCTGAGATGAATGAAATTATGTACTTGACTGAAAGTTGAGTTAATTTGAAATTTAGTGAGAACAGCAATTCCAGTAGTACCAGAATACTTTTAAAAGATGCTTCATTTCCACCATAAATCCAGGCTATTCTCCAGAGGCTGCAGCTGATCACACAGCAGCTTGCAATGGAAGTAATCTTCCACTGGTACCTCAGTGTCTCATGAGAGAGAGGGAGGAAAAGGAAGGAGAAAAAAAAAAGGAAAAAAAGGAAGGGAATAGAGGGAAGCAGGAGAATATTTATGAAATTAACTCAACAACTGCATTTTTTCTGCCTGGGTCTTTGTTGTGTGAGTTCTTAGCAAAATGTTGTGAGGCAGAGTGAGGTAATATGTCTTATACACAATGTAATGATGCTTCAGTGGACAAACTCATTAAGCTTTCATAACTGATTTATTTCATTATTATCTCTGTTTTCTTAGATATATCTATTTTAAGCATTCAAGACCTCTTATCCTTCTTTTTCTTTAGAAGACTTCCACTTTAAGCCCTGAAAATGTCTTTGAGTGTCACTTGCTCGCATTGTACATTGTCACTCTACTACTGTTGTTTGTATTTGGTTTGTACTTTAAAGTACTGTGAACAGCCTGAAGCAAGTTGCAAGGATTGGTCTAGAAAAGCCACTATTAAATATGCTTCTTCATTGTATTTGATACCGAGGCCATGAATAATGACTTACCCTAGATTTCAGTAACCAATCACCACAATATTTACTGGCAATGACTCTGTGAAACTTGTTGCTATAGTAACTCAATCTTGGGCTTAATCCAGGACCCAGAGGAGGTGTCCGTTATCACAAAAGCCACTGCTGCAGCAAGCATCTGCAGCTGCAGTCTTGGAAGAGAAGGACCAGCGACTGGCTGAGTCTCTAAACTACTGTCTCACCCACTCAGGCCTCTTGAGACCAGTAGTAAAGCTGCATTGACCCATAATAAGCATGTGTTGGAAATCTTTCCTTTTGTCTGTGCTTTCTACACAAATTTCTCACTGCTCCCACTAAAGAAGAGACCTGAGAAAGCAAGGAGCTCCTCTGCAAAACTCAAGTAGACGAGAGATATCCCAACGACCACCTTTTCTGCCTCTTTTTTCTTGACTCACTCTCAAAACTAGAACTTGATATTATTTTATTGATTCTTTAATAAGAAAATAAACAGAAAATTTGTTTGTTTGTTTGTTTTTTCCTCAGAAGATTTCCAGGAAGCTTCCCTTAAAAGTAGAATTGGAGCAATTTTCTCCTCTCTACATGCCAGACCTAGGGAAAGATTGCCAGGTGCATATGGGGATCTGTTGAGAGTCTTCCACAAACACATGAGCAGCCACTTGCACCATTGCTGGCCAAAACCAGGCTCTGCAGGAGGGTCTGGATGGAGGCATGACATGGGGGACGCTGAAGCTGACTTCTCCAGCTGCAAACCTTCCTTCCAGCAGCCTGCCTGGGCTTTCTGATCAGCTGAACTGTCTCTGTGCAGGCATCCTGAGGCAAGTAATAAAGAAGACATTGTTTCAGTTTTTTCCATGTAAAAATAAATCACTTGTTATTTTAGAAAAATGCCACGTTTCCTGAAGGACATGTAGATTTTATGAAGTGGGACTTACCAACAGAAAAGTTGATTGACTGACTGACTCCCAGATTTACAAGGCCGAACGAGGAAAAGGCCATTGCATTTCAGCTGCAATGCATTCCAAACAGGTGGTGTACACGAGGGAGCTAATTCCTAAATTTCACCCAAATAAATTTGGTTTTATAACAGAATTTCCCTCTTGCTATCATCCTGCTGGTCTTGGAAGGAAGACACAGCATTCAATTCAGGTTGAGAAGTCCTGAGAGGGTGAAACCAAGGGTTTTTGTAGGATGGTAAGCACTCTACACAACAGAACTGGCCAATCAAAGATCCTTTTCCCCCATATTTTGTCTTCTGGTAGGACTTCTCTCCAGCCTCCTGAGTAAACACTTCAGGTCATCTTCATGTTTAAAGAGTTTTGCCTTACAAGTGTAGCATGATGTAGTATAAGTGTTGATGTCATCCTGAATTTTTAAGCTGATACAGTCTAACCTGGAAGATTTGGATTGCATTGGCAGGGTTCCTTCTCCTGCTCACGAGCAGGAGTGTTTGCTCTCCTTCCCTAGCTACAACCTAAACTTGGCTTCAAAGGGAGAAAGCTGACCTTCTGTGTAGCTGGTATCGGAGAGTGCCAACTTACCCTGAAGACACTAAAAACAGTTTGCCATTAGCTTAGAGCGACAAGTTTAACATTCACTTATCAAGTACAGCAATTTATTTTTACAGTGCTGCAAAATGGCTTGGGACCAGCTAATTTCACTTGGAGGAACAAACACTGCCACAGCCAGAAGGCACAAAATGTGCAACAATAATCCTTAAGGCAACACACTGTAATTTGCCTTCTTCTGTTTAATGCCATGTCAAACAGAAGGATTTCTACACATTTCAGATGGAGACTGTGCTGCCTCCCCTTGGTTTGAGTTAAAAAAAAAAAAAAGAAATTGATTTACTTCTGAGAGCAATGATAGATGAAGGATATGACATGCACCGAGCATGCCTAGTTCCTTATTCATGCCAAAAAATTCCCAGAAGGATAAATCTCGTTTCCTGCCTTACTTCACAGAATTTAACTTTTTAAACAAGTCATGTTCTGTGGTTTGGATTCTGTGTTTATATCAGGGTTTGTTTCCAGGCTCATGGACAATAATAGCACATGGGTCTGAAAAATCTGAACATTTTCATACGAAGAGAAATCTTGGTGTTGTAATCTCACTTTCACTCTTATTATTTGCATTAATTCTTATAAGCCAGCACTTGCAGATAAGTTGCAATAAAAGCTGATATTTTCCAGGTATAAGCTGGAAAATATGTGAACCTGAGTTTTCATTTAAGTCAAACTTATTTCCATGATTTCAGGCTGTACTTATATATTCATACTGTAGACTTTATTTATTTTAGAAAATATGGAGCTGGAAATTAAGACATAATTTTAAAAATATGTTCTCTGTTTAAACCAACTTGTGTGTTTTATACACACATATGCACACATACATATATATAAACCCTTTGTGATCTACTGATTATAGCTGGATTCAAGTGCAAGTGGAAGCAGAACATGAATTACAATGAACCTGTTAGTCTGACTGTATTTAGAAAATTGTAAGAATATATATTTCTTTATGAATTTCCATTAATAGCAACATCTTTTAATTTTTAAAAAAGACAGTTCCATGTGATTTGATTATACCTTTCAAGAACACGCAGTGTTATCCAAACATCTAGCATACACAAATTTGAGATGGGATGTGAGTATAATACATACATATAAGAGGACATACAAAAACACACACAGAGTAACCAAACTTTAGACTTAACATCTTTTCCTAGATTTGAAAATTTAATAATACCCCAAATTTTCTCCGTAACTACCCAAAACTCTATTCATATATGCAGGAGCAATTCTGCTTAATAGGTCAGTGATATTCTGAAAAAAAAAAGAAGAGTTATGCTGTGAAGGAAAAAAAATAATAATAAAAAAAGCAAATTTAAAAGTCGGTGCTACAGTATCTCTTCTAAGTTTAACAGATTCCTGATAAATTAGCTAGCTTCTCATGGGCTTGGGTTTGTCTATTGTATTTTTTAATTTAATCCACATCTTTTTCAAACCTTAGCTAGATCTACACTGTATTTTTGCTTACTCACATTCTGGGTTTTAGTGTATTATAAAAATGAGTAATTTCTAAACTACTTATCACATACCTTAGTGAGCTTAATATTCACAGTAGTTACTCCTAGGTAGATAAATAGTTGTAAATATATATATATGGTGCGCATTGGAATATAAATACTAATATATGTGTATGTATGTGTATATATGCCCACGAAAAGTCTAGGAAAGTAATTATATTTTAAGTTCTGTTAAAAGAAAAAAACTTAATGGACGATAGAGGGAAGAGTTCCCCTTGGTGTTTGGCTAAAGCTTAAGCAGAACTGCTTGTGTTTGTCCAAAGCGGCAGTTCTATGCGTTGCTGTTTGCTTCTACTGAATGATCTTCTTATCACTAACTATCCTTTCAGCAATAGCGCAACTTTTGTTATGACAATATGTGTTTTTTTTTTCCTTCTTGTTAGCGTAGGACTAAACTTGAAAATTTTAGGAAATAGTAGTAAAATAAAGAGTACATGCTGAATTAGTTTAATAAATCTCCTTTATTTTTCCATTTTACCAATACTTTGAGACTAATTTCCGGAGCCCTAGCCTTGTTTCCTGACACCCAAAATAGATACTAAATAGCGATCCCTGCTTTAGTGTTAATTCTCTGAAATATGTCCATAAGCCTAAATTCTTCCACTTTCCATGAAAGGATGCATGACCTTTATGTAGGAACTCAAAAAGCAGTTCAAAGGAATTCCTTCAAAGAGGAATTCCTTCTAACTAATGCAGACATCATTCATTCTTTGGCCCAAGTAGGAGTAACAGAAACAGCTACTTTCACAGTATTGCTGAGGAGGAGGGGTGAAAGAAAGGGGAAGGAAGGAAGCTGACATGCTATACTCTTGCGCCATGTGGTGCCATGTGGTCCCTGTTACACAAGACCAAGATATGTACACCTTGGACATAATCCATATATGAATCAGGATGCTAGTCAGCTGCTGCTCCAGTACATAAGGTCGTAAGAACAGACATACCGTCTCTAACACTGACTGTAAGGGACACCTAAAGAGTAGCAAAAGCAGGGAAGCATAAGTGATGCTTTCCCAAATACTCTGTCAGCTTCCAACTACTTTTTAGGGGATTTCCTGAGTTTAATGTGATTTATCAAGTTCGTAATCCTCAGTGAATTTATTTTGTATGTTCTTGTCTGGTGCCTCCTTGAACCCATGTATATTTTTTGCATCTACAGCATCCTTTGTGAGACAGTTTATAGGTTCACTGACATGTGGACACAAAGAACAAACTTTCTGCTTCTTTCTTACTGTGATCTTCATGGCACATCCTTGCAAGAGGTGGTACCCAGCTCAAAGCACAACAGTAATGAATTTTCGGGCATGTGTGGTGACCATGTTCTTTTAAAGACCAAAATTCTTCCAGCATCTTGCGTTTCTAAGGCTAAGAAAGAAAGGGTATATTTGAATTTGAGGCATTGAGCTGTCATGAGGCTAAGACAAGCTCAGTTTATCATAAAACAGAATAGTCTGATGAACCTCTGCAATTTTGGGATTTTTCCTGTTATGTCGTAGCTCTCTTTTCCAGCTAAATCTAAACATGCTACCCAATTCAGATGGCCTATTTACTGCTTGGGGCGTGGACAGCCTCATGTGCACTTAGTGCCCAGCTCACAGAGACCAAAACTTGTCTGGGTAACCATGGCATTTGTAAATAAATAAAATGAATATCAATCATTATTACCATACAGTCCCCTCTAAAATAAAACAGTCTCTATAAATGGGTAGATTCCCCACAATAGCTCTCCTGGGACCTTCTCCTCTCCCTCATGACTGTCCCGGGAACATTGCCTGAACACTTATAACACCAAGTTCTCAACCTGGTACCTCTTGCTGTCTTTCTATGTTGTTGTCTTAGCTGCTTTTGTAGCCAAATATAAACAACCCCATTTGCTTTGCTTTTTTTCCTATTGTCCTTAGATTCTCTTTCCACAATAACTGAACCCTCAGTTATCCTCCTCTTTGTTTCTTTGCCAACAATCTTTGACAGGTACTTTTCTAGTATCTTATATTTACTGAGTAGTACTCCTAAATATTTAATTGAGTTCTTGGAATACTTTTACATTTAGTTACTCTTGCTGCATCAGATTTTCCTAGATGGTTTTCCTTTGACTCATCTTCTAGAGAGTGTGAGTCACTTTACAGTGTTTACCTGAGGAGCAGGTATCTCCTGAAGGACTGCCTTGTTTTATGTGAATTCCTTTATTCTCATGCCCTGCTGATGTACTGAAGAAGGTTTTTGAAGTATGTTTCTCAGAGAAACTCAGGGATTATGCCCCAGGAATGTACTATGAGGCAGATAAACTATCATGAGAAAAGGAACATTTCAGGTGCTTGTGCAATTTTTTTTTTTTTTGTTTTCCAAACTGGAACAAGATTATCTTTACAGCTGCATCTGCAGGAATTTATCAGTCTCCTTAAAACGTTCCTCCCTGTGTACTCAACTGCCCCCTGCAAAGCCACATCCCTTATCACTGAGGTGTACTCCTCTTCAGCTGCAGGCTAATGAGTCTCTCCTTGAAAGCTGTAAGGAATATCTTCATCTTCACCGAAACAGTGAATCTTGCCCAAACATACAAAGCTACATTCTTCATGACAGTAACAGCAGCAGTGAAGGAATAGGTATTTTTCGTATTCAAAACTGTACTGCGATTCTCTATCTACTTAACACATTTCATGGAGAGATTCAATTTAACTTTAGCTATATGACTTTCACCAAACTTTTAGCCATCGTGTGCCCTTCACACTTGTAAATCAAATGCGACTAGGGAATACTCCCAGCCACTCAAATTTCAGCAGCTACACTTAAATTCTCTGATTTGATTTTTTCAACAAGGTCAATCAATACATTTCTGAACAATTTCTGGCATAACTCAGGACATAGCATGAACTCTTCCCAGTAGATATTTTGGAGGGTAAAGTAATTTAATAACGTGGATGGCGCCAGGTCTTGGCAATTGCTTTGAGGCTGAAGAGCAGTCCTTGGCACATTTAATTTATTAGTACAGTTCAAGATTAGGGAAACAGTGATCCTGAAATAACAAGTTCCCTACCTTTCCAGAGGAAACAGTTCTTTGATAAGTACTGTGGAAAGTCTCTAAAGGAAGATACCATTTGCCTAACTTAAGTATTTGGGGTTAGACACCATCTTCACTGACTCCTTTGGGGCATAACTCTGCCAATAGGAAGAACAGTAGCAGCATAATACCTCTGCAAAGGCTTCCATTTGGACAATCACAGTCATTAATACTGTGAAATAATTATACTCATTAGAAAGAGGGAAAATTAAGCATAAAAAGAATCTCTAACTCTCAGAAAGGCACTGTTCCTGTCAGGGGCACAACTCAGTCTCTCTTCTTCCACTCAGGCACTGGGGTAATGAAATCAGGCAAATTCAGATTTAGGTTACATGGAAAGCAAGAAAATATTTCTTTTGGATGGCCACTCTTTCCCCTTTAACTTCTACTTATCATGAAATGTGACAGGGCATGGATTAACAACTTATTGAATCCAATCATGGAATCACAGAAAATGGATATGGAAAAGAATTTTGAGAGGTCATATGGTACATTGTATTGCCCCAAGGCAGAACCAGCTTTACTAGGGACATCGTGGACAGCTGTTAGAAAACCAGCTGTTTTAAAGACTTGTGATGATGGTAATTCCACACTGTCCTTAAGCAATGTGTTCCAGTCCTTCACTATCTGTATTGCTGGAAGGTTTTCCCAACATTTAACTTTAATCACCACTGCAGCAATGTAAGCCCATTATTTTTCGTCCTATCCACTTCCAGCACAGAGAAAAGATTCCTTTCTTCTCTGCAACAGCCTGTATTGGATTTGAACGCTGTTAATATGTTTTCTCCTCAAATCTTCTCTTTTCTGGGTTATGCGTGTCCAGTGCTGTCAATTTTTCAGAGATGGTCATGTTTTCTAGCTTTATGATCATCTGCATGTGCTGTTGTTACTCATGGGACAACACAGAGTGTTTGGTGAGCTCCCTAAGCCAAGTGGCCACATACTGCCAAGAACAAGGAAGAGGACATGACCACATAATTGGAGAAAAAAAAATTAAAAGAGCAGTAAAGACTTTTATAGCAGTATAGACTAAAATTTACTTATTCAGTTATGAAATTTAAATGAGGAAAGCAAGTGATATCAGTAGTATCAGGGAAAAATAGCTTTGAATTAAAACAAAAAATAAAGATCAAGTTTTATATACGCCCTTCTACATGACAACATGCTAATTAGCATGACTAGGTAGATGTGTCTTTTTTTAGTTGTAAACTAACTTTCTTTGTCAGCCTGCCTTTGCACTCTATTGTCCAATCTCAGTGTTACTCCAAACACTGATAGAAATAGGGTAATCTAAATAATCCCTACAAACCTGAAGAGCTCAGAAGACCACCCAGACTCCCACGTTAGATATTCCTTCATCCCAGTTCATTATGAACTGGATATGTTTTAGGATGGCTACAGAAAACCTTAGTTAAAATTCTTTGTCTTTTTGGATTGTAGACCAGATTTTATCAAGACTTTATTTTCTGGAAGAACAGCTTCATCATAAAATTCTAAGTCACTTTGAAGTGAATTTCTTTGGGTATCTCCTAACTCAATAATGCAATATAGGAGTGTGTATTCCTCTCATGGTTTCTGCCTAAATTTTTGCCTTTAATGTTTTTTCAGTATCTACCATAATTTTTAGAATTCCTAAAATCTTCCTGTGGAATAATCTTCATCATTATAAAGTT
This sequence comes from Tetrax tetrax, assembly GCA_009806455.1. Taxonomy (NCBI): domain Eukaryota; kingdom Metazoa; phylum Chordata; class Aves; order Otidiformes; family Otididae; genus Tetrax; species Tetrax tetrax. Next base: position 340,304 of record WHYT01015492.1, on the reverse strand, counting down.
TAAATATAAATATTTCTACTAGCTATTTTTTTTTGACAGTGTTAAATAAAATCATGGCAATATTTATTCAGTAATGAATTCTTGATTTTCAGTGGAAATTCAATGTTAACACATATTATTAAAACTTCTGTTAACCTTTTATTAAAAACAAATTTTAATTTGGATTGCAACCCAATCCACTATCTATTATGTAAAGTAGGTAACACTACTGTGGAACAGCTCTTTAATCATCCAGTGTCACCTGTCTATAAAGTTATTCAGTCACTCAACTTTCACAAAGCAGTGCTCATGTGGACCTCTTTTCCTTTCATATCTGCTCCTTTCTGCGTTTTTTCTGTATTTCTATTACTGTTTATCATAAGCTTCATGATAATTTTTATAGTTGTCTTTTAGAGAGGCAGAACTCTCAGGCAAAGATGGATCCTGGAGTCACAAAGCATAATATTTATAAATTGTACAGCTTAAGTAATAACCAATCAAAGATATTTAGCACTTGTGGTGAATCTCAAGGGTTTTGGGCTTTATTCCCTTCATACTTTCAACGTCTTCCTTTTTATCATACCACAATTTCTGGTTACTACAGGTAGAATGAAAGAGTTAGTTAAAGAAGAAGTTTCTGAAACAAGAGTTTGTTTATATAATTTTCAGTCCTGGCCCCCACATACAAACCAGTACTAACAGTTTGTAATTAGAGTATTAACATTTTCTGTTCCTAAAGTAAACTAAACATTTAGGAAAGCTGTATTGCAACACATCTTTGTTGTCTTTAATGCACCATAGACTTCTGTATGACTATGATATGTTTGGTTTCTAAATTTTTCTGTTCTTCCAAGTACAGCATCTCTGTGAAGGTCTATCAATTCTCCCTCACTTCTCCTTTAAAATTTTTGAATCTGGGAGGGTTTTTTTTTTGTATTTATTCTGTTTTTGTTATTCCAGTTGCACAGACAATGAGTATACTCAGATTACCACAACATTCACAAAATGAAAAGCCATTGGATATACCAGGATCTAATTTTTTTTAAGTCCACTCCAGACAGCCAGAGGTAGTTCAAAAAAGTTTATTTTGCTTTCTATTTGAACACATTTTCATCCATGGCAGTTAGCCTGATCCCTACTGGGAAAATAGTCCTGGTTGTCCTGGTTAATACAAACAGAATTCCCAGTGACTTCACTGGGAGATTTGCCTGAACTAAGAGCACAGAAGAAGGCCCTATAAACCTTCAAGAATATCCCTCTGCTTTCCTGTGGTCTAATCTAATCTCTGTAGTTTACCAAATACTTATATTCCAGCAATGTAACAAAGAGCTTTGCAAATTATCACATCCTTATGCAGTACTTTTTGACTTTCGATGGAGATCATAATTTTGTAGGAATGAAACATATTTAAAAATTGCTAGATGCCTTAGGTTGTTCTACACCCCTCTGTATAGAGTTGACAGCTCTGTACATTGATTCTATGTCAATGAAAATATCATCTTGGTTCCCATGACTTTACGACTAACAGCTTCAGTTGGTAACAATAAATTGATATCTTGGGTTCAGAGAATAGTAAATATAGCATAGAAAAACAAACCATTTCCAAGAACGTATTTTCTCTGTGGTTAGGATACGTTACACTATTCCACATTATTGAGCTAGTTAGTGCTTGGAGACAAAAGAGGATAAATCTGAATGGGAAAGCCAGCTTTGGCAGGAGCACTACTGCTGGTTTTAAGGAATGAAAAACAGAAGTTAAAAAAAAACAGAGAAGAAAGAGATCAGAAAACTTGTTTTTCAAATATGTATCAGACGAAGGGCAGATTATGGAGAAGTTTAAAAACAGAAGTTAAAAAAGAAAGGGTAAAAAAATGGGCGCTGTCTTTTTTTTAAAGATGGAGTGCAACTGGAAACAGCATGCAGCCAAAGGTCAGGGTCAAGAGTAATAGAATCCTGGCACTATGTGCTAGTTTATCTTCTACACGATGAACTCCTGCCAAACCATATACACAATGTCATACAGCAGGGAAAAGTGTCTGATGCATCTCCAGAGTATTTATGAGGGCTTCTGTTTTGAAGATAGTTTCTTAGGTAACAGAATAATAACATAATGGGACTATTTCTCATTTATCAGGGACCTTTTTTTTTTCTTGCTTTTTGGCCTATTCTGCAAATTAAACTGCGATAACCATTTCCCCTTTTCTGGACTCCCTCTCCTCAAATGAGATTGGGATTTTTAAATTTGGATTGGGTTTTTTAAATTTTATTTTTCAGGTTTGCATTAATAGAAAGATTTCACAGAGACAGAGGGTGAGGACATGGGGTAATGCATGCTCGTTCTTCTCTGTGGTGGTGGTACAAGACCTGATACAAATAAGCCTAAGTCTTGCTCAGCACCTTAGGAAATAAATAGTTGGATTGGAATGATATGCATTCACAACATTTAAAGGAGATGAAAGAAGGTCTTGACTAAGTTCTTGCTTCTTGGACTGTGTGCTTTCCCGTCTCTCATATAGTGCTGTCTGTTATACTTTGTTTCTTTTAGGCATGGTAGTATATTTATACTCTGCTTGCAAAGCTTTCCTCACCAGTGTGCATTCAGAGCACAATCCAGGAGTTTGTTCTTCTACATTTTCCCTTATTTCACAAATGTATAAATATTTCAAAATTATTTTTAGTAAACAGTTTATCTAAAGCATATAGCGTATTTTTAACAACAACAACAAAAAAACATTGCAGGTGTACAGCTTGAAATGCAAGAAAACAGTATGTCAGATTCTGATCCAGCACTGGGAGCAAAATATCTTCTTTAATGGAATGTGAATTAAACTCACAGCAGCTGCTCTCTAATATTTATGTTGCAGTCTCTCATGAACTTTTATTAGGGGACAAGTGAGATCACATTAACTGCAGCAAAACAAAATCCACATATTCGCTTACCTCAGAGTAGCCTACGCCTAATCTAGCTCTGATCTGACTTCTCTCCAAATAAATTATTCATGTGGCCATGAACATGACTTGACAAGAAAGGTAGCACACAAGATGAGATGTTACCTATTCCGAAGTTTTGAATTCAACAGAAGTATGAACTAGGTTTGATTTCTTATAACCATTTATTTGAAAAAAATATATGCAGGCCTGGTTCACTCCAGTTCGTGAACTGTTTCAGTGAAATCAGTTGTCTGATAAAGCAAACTTTATACAGGACAGAGGTTTCCCTAGAGAACCTCATGAAAACGGTAAGAACTGAAAAGGTTCTGCCTCTGGTCCAAAACTTCATCTGAAACCCTAGGAATGGGTTTTAAGCTATTGAAAAGTGAGAAAATTAATGAACTTCAAGAAGTCATTAAGGAACACAGGGTTCAACATTATGCATTAAACAGCCAAGGAGCTTCACACTATAGGATACTCATAGCTGAAAGCAGTGGAGTTGAATCAAAAAGGCAGGGCATTCCACGTTGTTGTTGCAAAGGAGTCAATTTGGGGGAGAAAGTTCAACTCCTCTCCCATACTGAATCAGAGTCCAGAACTGTGCTGTAATAAATAAAATTAGCATCAATGCAAAGAAGCAACACTGTAAAGCAGTGTTACACAGTGCTATACTAAAAGTACATCTGAAGACCCTAAGGGTTTGTGTTGAGCTTGTTTTCCTTGAGATAATGGACTTCTGGACTAAACTAACAAACCCAGAAGGGCTATGACTCCTGATGCTCTTCGAGGCTTTATCAGACTCAATCCACTGTACGAGTTCTTAATCCCAGAGAGCCACTGGAAGGTTATAAATTACACAGTAGGTCAGATCCTAAAAAACCACCTGCAGCTGCGTAATTCCCAGGACTAATTTTTCTAGGGCTGTGGACTGTTTACAATTCAGGTTGTTAGAAAGCAGCACTGAATTCTGAGAAGTGTTACCAGTATCTGAGCACACAGCTTGGAAAAGGGAAACCAAAGGGTGTTACGCAGATCCAATACCAGGTAGCAGTGCTGCCTGCAACAACAGAAATAACAACTTTATCTTTGTTTAACCCTTTTCAAGTTGAACATCAGGTATAGCAGAGTTTTTAGCAGCACTGTCTGTAGAGGCTGCAGAGAAGGACGGCTCTTTCTTTGTGACATTCACCTACTTGCATCTAGCTCCCTTTTGAAAGAAGCTATTTTCAGATGCATATTCTGCATGCTAACATACTTTTTCCCCATTTCAAGATGTTCTAACCTTTTGAAAAATTCTGCTAAATGTTGTCCCTCTTTAATGTAAACAATTTTCTTTCGGCAGAAAGGTAATCCGCTCTTTGCTTCCACCACATGATTTTCTAAGTGAAAAGCTACACTGGAAAAGCATTGATTCTTGCTTTTAAATATTCTTGCCCAGCTTCTAGCCATGTAAACAGAAATGCTGGACTCCTATATCAACTTGTATGTCCAAACCCCATCACTTGAGAGTCTCAGACAGAACCCAGGACCCACACTGAGTTCTGCTCAGAATCTGAAACCCACCATTTTTGACATTACATTAAAATATAGCAAATTCTACTTTCTTTGCTTGAACCTGAAGTTGAATTGTATTGCTAATGGAATATAGAGCAAAATTAAATTGAAATGTTACTGGCTTTGTATATGAACCAGAGTATAGTCTTTCTTTGGGCAGGGAACACTACTGCTGAATACCAGTGAGGGTTAACCTTGCTAGCTGTTGCAAAAGTCTGTATCCAAAATGTGCACGGAGTAATGCTGGCTCTAATTATTACATTGTATGGAGAGATCAGTCAACTTTATTCCTAGCAATTCACTAACTTTTCTTTTGTGTAAACTTGGCACAGAAAGGCTTTTGCTATTGAACTAAATAAAACCCTCAGCACATGGCCATAGCCCAAGGGGACACTTTATCATTTGTATATAGAGAGACATTTGATTATGGCTTAATTATACAATATGCTGCTATTTATTTTCAATCAGTCTGCAAACTCCATAATTGTGGATTATTTACTGATGAACTACTTACAATCCATTATTCTATTATGTTAATGCATTCAAATCCAAAAACATACGCATGTTTAATAACCTAGTTTAAATCAGTTGGGCTTTTATTGGTCTTCAGGAAGAAAGATATGTAGAAACTGACAATTTGGTAAATCAGAGTTACACAACATTGAAAACAAACTTTGTTTTGTTTCATTTTTTTAGGTTTCTAACAATTGTATTCAATTTATCATACCATTATTATTTGCTACTGTACTTCTGGTTGTCATCTTCTCTGAATGTATTTAATGAATTGCAGAAATCAAACAAATAAGATAGTGGACAACATTTCCCGAAGTTCTAAACAGTGGGATTTTCCAAATCATAAAAATGCTTCATAACTACCCCTTCGGACTCCTAATTTTAAAACTGTAAATTGCAGCTTTCCCTGTATTTCATTTCTCTACTCAGCTTCTCCCTAGCCATAGAAGGAATTACTCAGAATATCTGGATTGGAGCCAAAATCAGACATTTTCTTGAATTCTAGCAGGAACTGAACTGCATTTTTCTTCATCTCCTGTGGAGGTACCTCAGTCAAGGAGTTACAGACTCTTCTGAAGTGGTACATTACTGCTATGGAAAGATTTTAATTAACCTCTGGGTCACAGACAAAAGGCTAGGACAACTCAATACTCTGAAGTTACAGGGCTGCATGAGGCTGCTGAAGTTGCAGCCCCTGCTTCTGTTCACATGAAAGGTTATGAATCTGCTCCAAAACCATTCAGAAGAAAGATGAATTAGTAGCTTATATCACAGATAACTTTTTAGCCTTCAGTTTTGCTATGCAAATGGGGCAAAGGAAAGCAGGAGATAGGTGATCCACTTCAGAATTATTTTGCCAGCATGGACTGATTTATTGCACTGTGAAACATCTGCAGAGGCATCAGACTAACGCTTAAATAAAAGGAAAAGTCAAAGATGTGGAGCAAGATGGGCACGTTTTGACTTCACAGTCATGGACAAAATTTCTTACTTATGCACCCCCTTTCCAAAGATCCAGTTTAGATCTTTGGCAAATATAGTAATGATTTGCCAAGGTATTTGATCTTGCCAGACCGCTTGCCTTATGCTTTTTTTTTAAACGTGTTTCACTTGATTTTCAGGTTTCTGTGTCTGCAGACTTCTAAGTCTCCTCAAATCTGAAGAGGTCACTTTGTCCTCAAAAATGCCTACCAACCATTTGCATATTATTTACTTGCCAGCAGTTCACACTGGTAGTGAAACAAGACCAGAACTCTGGCTTCTCCAGTGTGCAAGGACCATAAAAAGGCAACGTTGCTTTCATTCTGTTTCTGAAATGCAATTCATAACTTTCAGAATAGTTTCCTACTAAATCCTTTAAAATATCAGTCTATTGACAAAGATAGAAATTGCAGATTAAATATTTCAGGTAAGAAAATAGGAGACTCAACCCAACAATTGCTTCTCTGGCTAACTTCTTTTATGACTTCTCAGAGGATTCCTCTATAATGTAGCCTGTAGGATCAGACACAAGATTTATATGGTAAATTAACCACATAAGTATGACAAAGTAAATCACTACTTTAATATAGTAATAAAATGTTATATTAAGGCTTCAATATAAATGGTTTGTACAGAGGTTAGTAATTGAATACTAGATATTAGAAGCATATTACGTACTTGAGTAGTATTTGTTATGGATGGTTACAAGCACATTAGTAGGTGTTATTGATCTGTTCGTGCTATAATAACCTCTAAGAAATGATTTACCATTTACTAAAAGGGTTATTACTCAAGTATCAACTCTTTAGACATTATTTATAGATATTCCATAATGCTAAGGGTGATGACTATATCAAGTTTAATAAACCAATACTGTAGTTTTTCTGCCACTAGGTTTACTGAGATAATTTCATTAACATCTGTACAAACTTCTAATATCTTTTTAGTCATGGCTGAAGTTATACTGGCATATGAAAATAAAAATAGTAAAAGTAATAATTCTCATATTCAAAGACACTGAAATCAATTAGTGCAGAATTTCAGTATTCATTGTACTTAAACTATTTGTCTTAAACTAAAAATCTGAGTCAGATAGGGACTTACATTGATAACTTGGTTTGCAAGGGAAAAAAAAAGCAGCTGATTTTGCATTTTTTACACCAGCTTTGTTCCCACCAGGATGTGCACAGTCAATCTAACTGGTCATGATAAGTGTGAACATCGGGCTAACAGCCCATAAATGTCGAATGTGCTTCAAGAGTCCTGAGGCACATCTCTCACATTCTGTTTGCAGTATTTTCATCATGAACAGAAGTTTTGAGAGCAAAAACTCTGACAGCCTGGAGACCAGAAAATATGAGAAAATGTAGTAGAATTGCTGCCTGGTTAGGTGTGTAACTTCATTTGTCTGTATGTTTCCTACATGTGCAAATTACATATATATACATATACAGACACACTATTTATCATTGAGATAACTTTCAATATTTTCTGATAATTTTTAATATTTTCATATTTCAAATTAATAAAAAACAACTGTGTAAAACCAGAATATTTTTTTACACTTTAAAATTAATGTCCCTATCAAAATGTAAACACTAGAAAGAACAGAAGGGTCTGTCATACTTTGAGTAGATGACACTTTAGGGACTGATATTTAATAAATGTGAGTATAAAAAGTGAATATCTTTAAAAATAACAAAAACAGCTAGTCAAAAGTTTTCCCAGCCTGAACACATCTTGACTTCCAGTTGCACATGACACCAGCATAACTTTCAACACTTTTGACTTCCCATCCCACCCAACAAGGTTTAGTTCAGTGGGCTTTCTCATCCTGCACCTGCTGATAACAAGACTGGTATTCTTAAAAATCACCAGACCAGCATGCACTCAATCCTATAAATATGTTGGACAGGGTACACAATACTGATGTTCTGGTCATGTCTTTAGTTTGGACACAGTTTGGGTCAAAGGTTAATCTTTACAACATGAAAATTAACCCTTCCTGCCTTCTTTCCTATTTATCAAGCAGGACTTATCAAAGCTCCTGAAACTGCAAAAGTCACTAGGTTTTTAATCTCACTGAATACTAGCAATTTTAAATTAAGTTTCTAACTTCAGGTAGCCATCCTTCAGAATATACTTCAGAAATAGATTAATTTCCTTGTTGCAGAAGCTCCTGTCTTTCATTCTCCATTTTGGATGGTGATGATGTCCCTGCTTCTTCCAGGGGGGTTGGACTAGATGACCTTTAAAGATCCCTTCCAACCAAAACTATTCTATGATTCAGTGATTCTATGATTTTCAGTAGACAAATATCTTAAAAAAGACAATGAAATTTTAAATGGCAACAAATGTGTGAGATGAATCCCATTATTTAAACTACTTTTCTTCTGAAATTTTGAATTAGGTATGGTTCTAGAGAAATCATTAAGAAATGGCTTACAGGTGTTTTTTGTTTCCTTTGCTGATTAAATATGAAATTAATATACTTGTAAGTATATTTTTGCAAGCATATTTTTTTCATTTCTTCATCTTCTTAATATTGACATATTTTCAGTATTCTTTCAATTCCTGAAGTATCATTTTGTCATTATTATTTTTTCATTCTCCTTAATGAAACATTGTTTATGCTTTATCTTTCTGCTTCTTCACATGTTTTACTTTTATTTTCCCCAAACAGTTAATTTCCATTTTAATCACCTACGTTAGTTTTCATGAATGTTTTGAGGCTAAATTTTCCACTTAAATACCCTCTTTATGCCTCACCACTGAGTTGCCTGCATGTAACAGATCTCGACATGGCTCTTTGCATTTTTGGGTTATATCTTGGCCATTAATCTTTCTTTATTGCAGTATGTTTAACAAACTGTTAATAATAATGGTAGCTGGCAATGAAAAAGTGTGGTGCCCTTTAAGAGGCATTGTTTGAACTGATATTTAAAGATTTCTAATTCTCTGGGGTCAGGAAAGTAACGTTTTCATGTTTTTACAAGTCATTTTGCAGCAAGTCTTATATTGTCCAGAAATGATGGTTAAAGTTTCAATAGCTTCTGGTTCTCTGTGCCACATCACCTTGCAATTGCCCCCAAATTGTTTCTGAATCACGTTTCCTCTGGCAAGGAGTGGTAACCCTCATTTTATATTACATCGTACAATGTACAGTGCTCTCACCCCACTTGTAACAATGTTAATGTCAGAATGAAAAATGATAAAGCATAAATTAAATAGCAACCATATGTTTCTGTAATATATCTTTTTTTTTTTGTTTTCTGACCCAGGTAAACAATTTCCTTATATCTCCTGTTCAGATCTGCATTTCATCCTCCAGATTTGCCTCATGAACACCAGAGAGCAGGCATCTTGCCTGTGTCCAGACAACTGAACTTGAACTTCAGTTAATGCAAAGTGATTGTGCTCATTGCCACTAAACAAGCTTTTTGTTTTAACCAGCAAGCTTCTTAAATAACATATCTTCCATCAGCCTACAGTTATTTTAGAGCTTTACAAACAAACTTAAGCTTCCAGTCCATGTTATGACAAAGAACAGTGAATCTTTCCATGGGATTATTCTAGTAAACCCTTCGTAAATTATCCAGACAAATAAATGTTACAAAATTCTACTGGTTGGTCTTCCCACCCTCCCCCTCCCCAGACTCCCACCACAAGTGGAAGACGCTCTGTGTATATCACATTCTCTGAAGAGAAGGCCATCCAAAAGCTACAGAAATAATTACAATAAAATACAAGCCACTAGTTTCCTCTGGTGCAGAAGGGAGACTATCTGTGGGAGAAGGTCCTCTCCACACATGGATCTTTGGTACGTAAGAGCACAGCCCAGCTGGTGGGTCAGTCAATAAAAATTATCCTGCATACCTTTTTCCTCTTTTCCCCTGAAAGGCAGTTTCTGAACTGCAGAGACCCTTTGTTTGGTGCACAGGGGCTGGCAGCAGGGGCAGCAAGGAGAGGCAACGCATGCGTGAAGCATGGAGGTGACATTCGCCACACAGTTTTGGCAGCTGCAGCGAGCACTACACAAGGCTCTGAGTGATGTCAGGGTGCTGTGCACATTTTGGGTTGTGCATATTTTCACCTCCGTGCTGACGGAGCATCCCTGGCAGATTCTCTGCCCTGGTCTCACCTGGCTTCCAAGCTCCACCCTACCACCTCTCCCTGTTTGATCTTTTCCACCTACTTCACATTGACATTTAAGCAAGTTCCCAGGGAAAACAAAAAAAAAATCTTACAAAATCTTGTGCTTAGCTTGTAATTATTTTTGCTTCCTCTGTTCTGTATATAATTTTCAGCACCTATTCTGTGTATCTGGGGGTTTTTTGCCATCTGGTCAGGGCAGCTTCTCCTGCAGAATCTCCTATGCGACATGTTTTTTTTTTTGCTAGAGTGCAGTGATGGATAGAAATACACAACCAGACTTACTGCCACAAATGATGTCACTGCACTGCTGAAATGCATGCAGTAGCGATTTGCTGAGGAGCAGGACGTACTTCCCAGAATGCAGAACACACTAACTCACTTATATTGGCTCCAGTACGGTGTCACATCGGCTCTGGTGCACAGGCTTGCCCAGTTAGGTGAAAAACGAGGGTGAGATTCATAGAAGGCAAGTAAAGTTAAGTATTTTGTCTGTCTGCCCTGAAGAATAAGAAATGGGGGCAGCTGAGGAGAACATTTTAAGACAGAAAAAAAATAGCTTCTGAAGGTGTTTAATTTTCACCTTTGATTATAGTGGAGTCCAGAGAACCAGCTTCAGCTTTATGCTTGGCTTTCAGATAGCTAAAGGAATCCATCTTGTGCTCTGAGTGCCAATCTGTGAGATCTAGCAGATATTAATCTTACTTTTTTTTTTTTCCATATAAATTTTAGATAATTATAACCACATAACACTGAGGTGATATAAACTTATAAGTTTTACCATTTTATTATTCATGTACATTTTTTCAGAACTGTAGTGTTTTTGCATGGATCAGAAATTTTTTATCTCAGTTCAGGTTCTGAATATATTGAACAATAATCTGCTTGGCTTTTCTGGTAATTATATGTCAATGGTTAAGACTGCAGAAAAACTGAAAAACCTGACTGACTAATGAGTAAAGTCAACATTCTTTGGTTTTGGCTGTGGATGCCAGGTAAGAGGTCTTAATTCCATAACAGTTATATGAGAAATAATAGGCTAAATAGTGCAAGAATTATGAAGAGAAAGATTTGTAAACCAATCCTATATTAAATGACATGTATGCAGCAGGTTAGACTGATTAGATCTACTGACAATATTTGCAAGACTTGCACAAGAAAGTAAAATCTTTCATACATTCTTGGGAGAAAAAAAAAAAGGCATTGAATCAAGTCTGGAAATATATTTTCAAAACTTGTGTGTATGATTGTAAAGACTGTTGTAATATATGCACTTCAAACCCTAATCTAGATTCAAAAGGTCATTTGGACCTCAACTTGTAATTCTACCTATAAAGAAAAAAAAATTCAGGGAGAGTGTTACTCAGTTTGTCTGGAAATTTCAAAGCAACATGGAAAAACAATAGGTACCAAGCTCTCTTTGGTTTTACTGAGTAACTCTGTGAAGTTCTTGGAAAGTTCCATCCTTTCTAACCTGAAACTGGAATCTGGCAAGGCAAAATTTAGCACCTTGGAACATCTTTTAATTCTTAAAACAGATTGAGATAGATATTTCTTCAATGTAGCCCTGCCTGTTTGCAAATAAAGTGTAATACTACTTTGCTGAGTTCAGGAATACTCAATAAGAAGATAGGATTTGGTTTAATTTTGTTTTTTCTTCTCCTTTCCAGGAATCCTACGGCCAGCTCTCAATCTAGAAATAGATCTTCCTTTCAGGAACACAATCATATTGTCTCTGGGACTCCTTTGGCTTACTGTTCCCTTCTGAATATTTTTTTTTTGTTTTTCCCCCCTTGAATTCTTCTCACAAAAAAAAAAAAAAAATCCATGTCAATGTAACAGAATCCCAACTACACACTTAGAGAAATCAACTCCCTTTGGGTGATACAGCAAATTCTTATTCCAGCCTTGCACATGGCTTCCTCTGCATGGAGGCACCTATTACTTCAGTGATTCCTTCCCAAAATGGGGCTCTGATTGCTTTACAACCCAGTGTGAACAAAAAGCAGCTGTTACACACTTCGGTGAGGTTTAAATCAAATTATCACAGTGAGAAGGAATGCTTCCAGCCCCTTGCTTTCTGCTGCAACTTACCACAAGTCATCCCTCACTCTGGTCATGAGAGTGTCCGTGTGAAATTCAGCAGGAAATCAGTTTATTCCATGTGATATGGCTTCTCCTCATACAGTCAAGCATTTGGAGGTCTACCTCAGTCATCCCTGCTTGGCCAATACACCAACATGGTGCAGCACTGAATTAGATAGAGAGATAACCTGAGTCCTTGGAAAGGCACAGGTGCATCAGATCATCACACGTCAGGTCTCAGCTCGTAATCAGGCCTAATTCTCCAGGCAGAGCACCGACTGTAGAAATGCTTATCCTTGTATCTTCTAAGCCCACTTCACAACATGTTAGAAGACAGCATAGGATACACCATATGCTACAAGACACATGGCATCTGCCCTTATCTTCCTGCAGAGTAATTCTTTAAAAATCAAATACTGCAATAATCTAAAACCTGCCAACTTGTCCTTCTAGTTCTTGTGTGACCTCTGAGGTTTTTACCACTTGAGCTTATTTTTGTAATAGTATCTACAGAGACTCACTTTCACAAACGGCCAGAAAACACAGTTTCTAGACTGTGGCTTAAACATTCAGGCAAAGACTAGGCAGAAGCACAGGGGAAACCCTTACCTTGTTCTCCAGTCTTTGGATGCCCTCTGCATCTTTGTCTTGCCGGATGATGGAGCTGTGATGACTGGTTAGTGCTGCCAGGATGAGACTATTCCATGCCTTAAGTTAAACACGTAAGCTTTTGAAGGATCGAGGTCATCATTCCTAAAGCTTTAATAAACTTTACAGTAGAAATAAGTTTCCCTTAACCCCATTTATTTAAACAATCCATATTGTTTTATATAGAGGAAACTATCCAATGCAAATACAGCTAAATATTTTAATGGTTTACACATTCATTTTAGAAAGTTTTCTTTTAATTTGTTAACTTTTGTTCCTTTGAACTGGCTCAACCTACTCATTTAATCCCTTGAGCTTTCAAGGGACAGCTTGCAGAAAGTTATATACACAAATATAACAAACATTTCAAATAAAGCACAATGCATAAAGCAGAGAAAGGGAAAAATTTGACAACAGCTGCTAGATTTAACACTAATAGTTTTGAAAGATTTTGGCTTAAAGGTTAAGAGTATCTTATGACAATAAGCAGACTTTGTATATAATGTCAACAGCCCTGTTGCAACATGTCCAGTTTTAATTTATTCTTGTTCGCTTGCATAAGACAAATAATATAATTATATGTGTCTGGTTCATGACATTCAAGTTAGAAAAAAATCAAATAAATCATGGGGTTTTTTTTAAGAACAGCAACTTCTAAAGCCGTTGGCCTACATCCCTTATTAACATTAGAGACATTTTTGTCTGAAAGTGATAACCTGAAAGTTTGTGAGTATTTATTTATTTTGATCAGATTTCATCTTGAGCTTTCTTGCTTCTGAATAAGCTAGTGGTAACTAGTATGCTCCTTAGTCTTTCCTTTCTTTTTCTTTTTATGTCCAAAGTATATTGTAAATGATATCAATTACCTGATTAGCCAAAAATTTAAGGCTCTAAGGGCTGCACTCACCAAATTTTGAGGCTCCTTTTGGACTGGTTAGGCATACTGACAATTTGGAAACATTTTTATTCCCTTCTTATATTATTCTTCTAATGAAAAAATAAGGAAAAGACAAGGGATATTAAAACTATGTATTAATCACACATTATAGCATATATTGTGTTTCAGTGTGTTTCCTAACACGAGTAATCAATCGTTAAAACTGTTTATTCACATATACCTATTCAAAATGAAGAAAAAAATACTCTTTTTAAAATCATATGCTTAGCTGATATACAGCAGCCTTACACTAATCCCCTCTGTGGAGCTCTTTATATGAGAGGTGAAATTCATTTCGCATGATTTTAGATGTCTAGTGTAACAAAGACAATTAGTATAAACTGATTATGTAGGTTTTTATTATACTTACATTAGAGAGAATTATGCATTTCTGCAGGATGACACACACGTCTGTCTGATACTTACGTTCAGATGGGATCCTAAAAACTGGAAAAGCCTACATCTTTCCTTTAACTCTGAAGGGAATCTAGGATGTGGGTTACTTTAGATGTATAACTTCTAGGTAGCTTTAGGTAGGTAAAGTGAAATCCACTTCAGATAGAGATCTAGGCTTTTAATATAAATTACTGTATCTACCTTGAATAAAAATAGCAATACATTTTAATGGTTTCAAATAATTTTTTTTCAGTCCCCTAAGGAGGACATAATAGGGTGAATTAGTGTTTAGGGGTTTTTATATGTGTTTGTTTTACACAGAGGGACTACTCTGGCTTCAGTGAAAAATTTCCTGAGTTAGAGGAGATTAAATGAAATCAAAGTCTCAGTAAGGGAAAGATGAGATAGTACTGAGATGGATGGCAAAAATAAGGTCCAATATAGAATACATAGGCTTAGCATGAAATGTGCATAGAGAGCTTGGAAAGTACACAAGTGACATGTATCTGTGTAATGGTTCCAAAGCATTTTCTTTTGGATGATATTAAGACTTTATAAAACAAACATATGCTCATGTTAATACTGTTTTGAAGTAACTGTATTAACACAAAAATGTCCAAACAAATGTGCCAGATTTCCTCGGGGTTTAACTCCCACAGCAGCAAAAGAAGTAGTCCAGAGTGTCTGAAACACTTTCCATGGGAGCGTTTTTACCATGCCAAGAATGGAAGCAGGAGTGCAGTGCAGCTGTGGCAATGCAGAAGCCTCTGGAGTACCTGCATTAAAAGAACGCTGCTGCATCCCAAAGGAGGAAGAGTCCAGGTGTCATTCTGGGGTACAAGATGCAAGACAACCAGGGTGGTTTTGCTTTACAGAAGGAAATTATCAGTGTTAAGGGGCAAAGCCCATGAAAATCTTCACATCTGTAAGAATGGAGCAAGAGAAAGGCTAAGCAGTGGAAAGACCTGTACCAGGCACGTCAATACACTGTCACTGTGTTGAATCAAAAGGTATCAACCTCAGCGCAGGGGGCAAGGCAGGCCCCCTCCATCACATCTACCAGCAAATGTGCAGGAGCTACAGGTGACAGTGGAGTCCTTCAAGCCCCAGGTACCTGCACCATATCAGGTAAAACCAACCCCACCTCACTTCTCAGAAACAGGAAGACCTGTAACCAGCCACAGTGTGATGACATCACCATGGCTGGTTTTATTTCTTCACACTTTAAAATGATTATGCAAATGCCATTTTGTGGGGAAACATGTTTTTTTTTTTCATAAATAGACTTGCTTCTTGGTTTGATACCAGTTCAATCACCGGAACTTTTTCACCATGTCCAAATCTGTCCACCAGGAAAACTAGTGCTGGTAAACCTGCACTGGCCAACCCAGGCAGGCAGAATACCAACCCTCTGGGGACGATCCTTTAGTGCCTGGAAGATATTCAGCCAGAGTTTTGCAGGCAGAAGACTGAATCAAGCATATATTAACCAGATGATCTTATTACTCCTATAAAGAACCTTGGATAAAATCGTACATTTAAAACTCTTTATCTGGTATATATGCCAGACTTGGATTTACTAGAGGGGAGAGAGAAGAAATAGAAGAGGAAATGCTGAGGGAACTCTAGCCGCTCCCATTACTACTCGTTAGTTCAGCACATAAAATTGCGGTCCCTCCCACAACCCTCAATTCATTGCCTCTCCTTTCATATTGGGCCTTTGTTCACTGCCCAGATAACTCCAGTACTATCCAAAACAGCTTACAGATATATATCAAGTGGAGTTTCTGGCTTGCATATCTGTATATGCACTCACATATATATATGCACATATACACACGTATACATAAATAAATATTCCTATAAATAACCACACAGACAACATGTTTTTCCTAATAAATTATTTGTATTTCTTTTTTTTTTTTTTCCTCAACCTTTTCTTGGCTATAATGCTGAGTTACGTTTTTTTTTCTTTCGTACTTTCTTTATAGGGGTCAGACTGCATTGTTGAATCACTTTAAATCCTGAGTCAGGAGCATGTCCCAGAGTTATAAAATGGCACTGTTGATGGAGCAGCCTAGCGCTGATAGGAGAGCTATTGATTGCAGATCTACTTTTAGAACGGTTTGTGCTCTGCAGTCCTTTTACCTGGTCATAAAATATAAGTGGGGTTTACAAAAAAATAGCAGTCCACTTAGGAAGTCTCTTAACAGGTTTTTTGAGCTTAAATGTACATTCCTTTAAGTACCTGTTAATTACTTTACTGTGATGATGCGCACCTGTACAATGTCAGACTGCCCACAGAGCCCGTTGTTAACCTGCCCGTCAGCCATTTACTGCCCATGATTCACAGTCAAGGGGTCTGGGATTTTGTCTACTGGGAATTACATTTTAGTAGTACAACAGTGTGCTGGAGATGTCTTAATGGCCGTTCAAGTGAGATTGTTATAATGCCCACATTGTTGTTCTAGCCAGCACACAGCCCAATTGCTTTTTAAGTTATGGCATCAGCAAGCTCTAGGTCATCTGGACTTAAATCACATGCACATATCTGAAATGTTGATGTGGTAACTGGTAGCAATGTATACAATACTTTTAACCTCCAATTTGATAGGTGCTTGGGATCAGATTATACGAAGTGTGCATGTATGCTTCAACCTTTAGGGCTAGAGCAAACTTTGCTGATTTTAAATGTCATCGTAAATTTTGTCTTGAACAGCTCACCTCAGCTCATATGCAGCTTTCCCCTTGATAATCCGGAGGATAAAGAGTATAAGTAGGTTGCATTAAAAGTCATGCACACCTCCTGCGTGCCCCAGCTCATGAGTTTGCTAGAAATACATTCAGATGAGTAGAGATGGAGGATGCAGACAGCCCTCCTTATATCTCTCTTTCTTTTAGACAACTACCCTGCAGTGGTGCGCACACGCACATACACACAGACAGATGAATACACGTATAGTTATATACATACATCGTGTCACAGGAAAATAGCACAGGGAGACTGTAGAAACTCAATTTTCTAACATGTTCTGCTGGTTCCTTCCCCCACCACCACCCTGTGAAAGACTGAGCACATCGGCTGAGTTCTCCTGGGAACAGCTGGAGCAAAACTTGTCTTCAAATTCACTGCCAAGGTGTCTATGGCACTTAGATGAGGCCTTAAACAGCATTATTTCTTTTCAAAGTCACAACCACCAGGCTAAACCATCCTGATTTCTTTTTTTTTTTCCTTTTGTTTTTTTGGTGATGGTGTGCAGGCACTGACATATTCAAGTAGATGTAGAAAGAAACTAAGGAATTTCAAAGGGTTTGGAGTCTACAAAGTTTCCTGGCAGCATTTGTAACTTGAACTGATTGGAAATATTGGATATTTCCCACTGAAAAAGCAAAACAAGCTTCCCTAAACATAACAGCAACAATAGCAAATACACCATCCCCTTACCTCGAATTTTCCACTGAAAAACTGAAGAATGCAAAAACTCTACCTAATCATTCCAGTTTCCTTGTAAAAAAAAAAACCAAACATTTTTTTTTTTCTGCAGATCCTTTTATATTTAAAAAACTTACCAGTAACTCACTCTATCCCCCCAGTTTTCCCTCAAAAGCAAATTTGAAGGAAAACATTTTAACTGATTCCATTGTAATGTCAAGAGCTTGACTGGAGAAAGAATTTGAACACTCCAAGGCATGTGATCTTACCTGGTATTATATAAATAGGACTCTTCCTCATTAAATGAATTTGTATTCCACTGGTGTTGCTGCAAACATTACCTCCCTCAGCTAGCATACCATCACTGACACCATGCATTTCTCAAACAGCTTTCCCGTTTATCAAAACCACAGAACCGGAATTTTTAACAGACTGTATTTTCATGGCTTTGAAATTTTCACAGAGAATGAGCTAAACACATTGACTTGGGTGGGAGGAGAAGTGGTGCAGGGAAACAAGGAGGGAAGGCAGGAAGGAGAAGGGATTTTCGTGTGTTCCTTGTGGACTTTTTTTCCCCACATTAAAAAGAAGAATTTTACCCTAGGTTTCAATGGGATCAGAGTAAGAGCAGTGCTGAGCACTTTGGAAAAAAAATCACACTCCCCAATGTTATTAATATGAGTCATAATTAGAGATGGAACATTTGATCCAAACCCCAATTAACTTCAGGGGAAATTTGGATCCAAACTTTATGGCTTGAATTTATTTGCACGCAGGGCCAAGACAGAACTCCTGACCCAGTGCTGTCCAATCTCTTCCCCACTAACAAATCCTTTGGGGAATTAGAGATGCATATCTGGTTCAAGATCTGACTTTTGTGGTTTGGAGCTTGTTTGACAGTATATCTTACATATAAAGAGCACTTTCCACCTCAAAATGCCGTTTGTGCTTTAAAAAATGCATCTGTACAGCACGCTGATTCTTTGGAAGAACCCAGTAAAGCTGAGTGATACGCTTTCTTCAGCATGTTTGCAAATAAGAAGAAAATTCTCACAAATGACTATTTTTTTCAGAATTTTCTGTCTTTTGGTCCAGAAAACTCTCCCTGGAGCCCTAGGCACATTTCCCAGTTCAGATAGTGATCCTGACAGTTTGACTCTCTTTCTTGCTCATGTGGAATCACACTGATTTCAGTTCAATTATTCATTAAGCAAGTCACTACCCAGCCTGAAGATGTGTGGGTAAACTAGGCTTTACCATCACAAACAGATCTGGGAAGTGTACCTGCTAATCCAAGACCTTTGTAAGACCATGTGCTATTTCATGTTGGTAGCATCTGACACAGATATTCAAGGAGGTTTAGAAGGAGACTCAGGTGATCATATATTGAAAGTTGTATTCTAAGATCAGTAAAATGAACTTTAACACTGCCAAGACTCTGGAATGCTTTAGAAAACACTTTTTCCCACAAGGCAAATTAGCTAAAACAAACAAAAGTTGTGACATTAAACATAATTGAATGTTACCCAATTTTATGTAGCTTTAGGTCAGATAGACTATGACCTGATACATTTTTTCTCCCACCCTATCTAGCAATCTTGTTCAAAATTACTGCAAAATATTGTCTTTAGGAAGCCAATCATTAATTATTTATGAGCAGTATTTTACTGAAAGAGTTTAAGCTGTTTGCTTGAGTTATGAACTCCATGGAGAGTTGTATAAAAGCTTTTTTCCCCACCTTTTCAGTCAGTCAATGATTCATTAATCCCAGAGTATATACAAACATTTAGGAGGCATCAGCATCCACAGGATAAAGCGTTTGCTTCAAGAATTGCTGCTCCTCTTAGTTCAGCTGTGTGGCTTAGGGTGATTCACTTCTCCCTCTGCCTGCCTCAGATTCTCATGCTGTAACTTGGCACGTGTCTTTTTTATGGGGATTCGTGTGCTCTGTGGATGAGAAGTCCTACAAAGGAGTTGTGCTCTCACATTTGTGAAAGCAGCCCCAGAGCCTAAGTAGGACAGAATATGAAAGAGGTGGTAGGACCTGTCTTTGGTAGGCAGCAGAGAAAACACTTGATTTTTCATCTACAGCATGACTACAGGCTGGAGCAATGATAATATTCCAAAGGACTGAGCTGACAATGATGACAGTTAGCAATAAAAAGGAGGACTGCAGGTAAGTGTTCAGAAAAGTATATGGCACACTGGTCCTTAACTTAATGAACTGCTTATTGCGCTGTTGTATTGCACAGGGACAAATCTGTGATTCCTCTGGCAGTGCTGCAGGCCAACAAGATAATGCAGAGAGAGCAGCGTAGGCACAGGGTCATGCTGAGGCAGTCCTGTGTAATCCAGCCTGGAACTAACTTGGCACATGGGAGACTAGCCTGGGTCTGCCTGCACTGACAGATGTGGGCATACCCTCAGCTGCCTGGAGCCAGATTTCCACCAGTGACATTTAAGGACGTAAAAATTCATATTCATATTCTATTTTTCCAAAGATTGGCAAAGATTTTGAGTTAAGTATCCAGTTCTTCTTACTTTCACAACTCAGCTAGCTCCAAGGACTATGGGCAGCAGTATCTCACTGCTCCATTAAATGTCTGGTCTATGTTACGACACAAGAAAGCAATCAGGGCTTGTTCAGTTAAGGTCTCTCCAAGCTTCTCCACAGCTCTCAGGCTGTACCTGCTTTACCACATAAGAACAGGACAAACTCGCTGGTGGTAAAAAGGCTTCCCATAGATTTTGGCTTAATTTGGGAATCTAGGCAGATAGATAGCAAAGTAAACACTTGCTATAATTATAACACATTGATTTACTGCCTTCTGGGAAACAGTACAGCATTGCAGCATAACAAAGTTGTTAGTGATTGTGTGTTTGTGTATATATATAGGTGTACATACATACATGTATATATATATGAGAGTAAGTGAAATATTCCAGATTGACAACACTGTAGCAGAAAAAAAAAAAAATTCGCCTGATGTACAGTATAGGATTTTTCCTTTTCTTTGTTCATAAAATGCATTTTACCATGGGTGATAGAATTTTTGCATCATGAATATTTTATACCAGACTTTAGCCAAAGCCATGATATATCCCAGAAATTAACTTAGGGAAATCTGGTTCTCATTATTCTCTGATGTTCACTGATTTATTTGCTTTCTCAAACAAAGAATTTTAGTCCCCAAACTTGGTATCTACTTAGCTTATTCTTAACCCTTCCATAATGGAGGGGGGAAGTGGAGGGGAGGAATAATTTATTTCTTGGGAAAGTGTTGAATCACTCTTTTTTTCATGTTATTGGACTAACTTCTTCTATTATTTCCATCAGCATAAATCCAAATATTTTCCATTCATGTAAGCAGAATTTAGCCCATCTCATCTACTCTTATATTTGCATTTGAAAGACTCAATAGCTTGATGGGAAGAAGAAAAAAGAAAAAAAAAAAGGAGAAACGTATTCATCTGAAATAGAATTTTATGTATTCTTCAGATATCTGAGCCCTAAACTGCAACTCATTCCCTTGCCTCCTCCCACTTCAATCATGACCCAGCCTCTGAGTAACTCCAAAAGCATCTGAACTCATCAGGCACACCACATTTGGACCTGGATTTTCTCTAGGCACCTGCAGTTCTGTGTTGTGTGCATGCCCAGATCTACCCAGGCCTTAATGGGATCCAGAAACTCAGCTGTGTAGTGCCAAAGTTCCCTAAAGGGCTTAATCCCATAAACATGCCTAAAGCCCAGTTCATATGTTCTAGTAGGACCAGACCTCTCACAAGCTGTAATAATTTCTGTTATCTTTTAAGGCAGCTTTCTGGAAATTAAGGTGGTGTGCACTGGCTTCTACAAAGTAGTCAGCTTAATAGTAGATATACCCGTGAGGTTTTTAAACCTAAGTACGATTCCTTCCACAGCTTGAGGGGGACTTAACCCTCAGCTCCTCATGCCCTACAGACTTCTCTATCCATCATATAATTCTGTGTTGTAAAATACAATCCTGCTTATACTCCATTTGAAGTTGTGCTATTTTACCACAAAACCAGCCATGTTCCTGGGTTGAGCAAGGAAAAACTGCTGCCCTTAGAATATTTATGCATTTAGCTTACATGGTGAAAAGATAAAAAATAAAACCAAAGATTTACAAGTCAGGTGCTTTCTTGTCAATCCCTTCTATTTCCTATTTATTGCACAAATAGAATGAGCTTGGGTTCAACAGGAAATAAGAAAAACACTATATAACTCAAAGGGAATAAAAATTATTTGTCTCCTTCAGTCCTAGAAGAGAGGACTACTCTCTACCTTACTCTCCAGATTCCTACCAATTTGCCTTTCTCTGGATGGAATAGCTTCCTCAACTTCACCTTTTTATAGAGCTTTTAGAAAAATGATACCCATGTGGCTGTAGAAGGAAATCAGCCTTCAGACGGGAAGAAGCATCTTCCCAACAGTGTCATTTAGATGTTTAAACTACGAGAAGCAGAGGAAGCTTAAACAGCGTAATGAATCAAGAAACAGCCCACTGAAGATTACAGGTGAAGCAGGAGACGCAGCTGCCGTGCAGTGACTTGTTCAGCCCTTCTGGTAGGGTTCACTGCAATAGCTAACACTGTGCAGTAAAGGGCAGCATTTTTGTGAGCATGCTCAGCTTCTCCCAGCGTCCCTGAAAACAAAAAAGAAGGAAGGCGATAAAGTGGCAGGATCTGGTTTTCTTTAGGTTCAGCAAGTCTTGAGCTGTTTAAATTAAATATAAGAGTTTTAAAAATAAATACATTTTTAAAACCCATTTGAATTGGAATTTTGCAGGATTCTGTCTAACTCTGAGGACTAGTATTAAGATCCAGGACTTCTTACCTCATGGCCATGATTTTAAATCAAATAAAGAACTACACTGACAGAAACTCATTTAGTATGCACGCAGTAGCTTCTTTGAAACCAGACAGCTATGCCGGGAGATGATGTCCATTAATTGCAGTAGTTAACAGCAGTTAACCATGTCAGTGTTGTGTTTCAGCTTATGAACATGACTACACATTTCATCACTGGCCCGTTAATGTCTTAGTTTTACATCTTGTCCTGGATAAACAGATCCTTGCTAGAAGAAAGCCCTGGAATAGGTCCATCTGTGGTCACAGATGAGCTCCTACAGGTGATGGCAAAGAGTAGCTAGACTAAACTGTGGTCTCTCTGTCCCCACCTCTGCAGGCAGGTCTCTTACCTTGCAGCTCTCTCCAGCCCTCTCGTTCATACCATACAATCCTTCTTTTTAGTAAATTGCATTGTGAGCATCACTAATATTAAAAAGGAGATTGCTTGGTGTTTTTTTTAAATTGTGTTCTTTTTCTGTAGAAAATGCTCCATATCATAGATAAGACAATGCCTTAGATTTTTGCCCCCTTTTAAAATACTTTAACACTTTTATGTTTAGAATTTTCTTCATTCTTACAATTTATCCTGCTTATGATAGTTTATTTTGAAAAGAAAATGACCATAAAAAATGTTTAAAAATTTTTAGTGATAGTATCTGGTCAAGGTACGTCAGAGCATCCAGATTCCCCCTAAATATTTTTCATAACTGATTCAGCTAGAAGACACATGTGAGCTAGGAGATTCACAACTGTCTAAAATGGTTTAGCTGTGGCTGCGAAGATGATCAGAGGGCTGGAGCACCTCTCCTGTGAGGACAGGCTGAGAGAGTTGGGGCTGTTCAGCCTGGAGAAGAGAAGACTTCGGAGAGATCTTATGGCAATCTTCCAGTACCTAAAGAGGGCCTTTAGGAAAGATGGGGAAAAACTCTTCCAGTAGGGCCTGTAGTGATAGGACAAGGAGTAATAGTTTTAAACTAGAAGGAGGTAGATTTAGACTAGATATAAGGCAGAAATGTTTTACAATGAGCATGGTGGAACACTGGAACAGGTTGCCCAGAGAGGTGGTGGATGCCCCATCCCTGAAAACATTCAGTGCCAGGTTGGATGGGGCAACAAGCAACCTGATCCGGTTGAAGATATCCCTGCTCCTTGCAGGGGTGTTGGACTAGATGAACTTTAAAGGTCCCTTCCAACCCAAATGATTCTATGATTCTATGATGTGTGAGCTTGTCTGTAACAGAAAAACTTTGTGGCATTTATATATATGCTGTTTTACCATGCAGACTAAAAATGGTGCGTCACTAATTGTAATTCATCTTTCATGTGGAACATTTTAAATACATTTAGCCTTACTGAAAATATCTTGACTTTGTAGCTTCTTTTATTTTTTGAATTGTTCAAACAAGTTAAAAGTTGAAACAGTCATCATTAGCTTTCTATACTTTTTGGAACAGACCTTTATGCGAACCTGAAGAAATGAGTTCTCTGAAATCAGCAGAGACACTGCTCCTAAAAAAAGATCACATTGCTCAGTTTTGTTCTGAGAGGAAGTTACTGTGAAACTTCTTATATTTGAAATTCCCCAAAATAATAGAAATAACTAGATACCTAATTTCCTCCACATAGGGCTGAACATTCACTCCATAATGCGCTGTTGAGTGAGCAAATAAATAGCAAACTCACTGTTTCCTGTAGTATGTCAGCTACCTGCTTATTGTTGAAATAGCTCATGTCACTAATATTTTTTTTAAATTCCTGAAAATAAAGTTTCACCAGTAATACAAAAAGCCCACAGTATTAATGCTATACTTGTAGGCTGCCTGCCAATTTTTTTAAAAGGCCATTGGATACATAACACAATGAACATGAGGGATTATTAAGAATAAACTCACATCTTGGTGCTTAAACATTTTCTCTCTCTTTTCCTTAAGAAGTCATCATTACAGCATCTTTGTTTTTTGAGGGGGGAGGGGGAGTGCAAGCAAAGGCAGCAGTAGATGAAATTTTTATGCGAAAGAATCCATAAAAAATGCTCTTTGGCTGTCTGTATGTGCCCTTGAGTCTCACGAGTACAGTTGGCAAGAACAGAAAATCACTTACGGACTCAAAAAATGATATACTACATTTCCTACCCTTTTAAATCCTTTAATGTGTCCCCAGCAACCCATGTAATTTAGGGAGGAACATCACAAAGTTTGGATGCTTTTCGGAACATTGTTCAAAGAATTTCAAATACTTTGGGTTGTAAAAATGGGATGGAAATTCTATAAGAAAAGGGTTTCTGTTAGATTTTCCTACCTTTTGCATGGTATTAGGATAGATCTCTGCAGAAATGAAAAAGCATGGAACAATTGCAGAGGTTAATCATATCCTTCCAATTTCAGTAATTTGATGATCTACATTTCAGTTGATTCCTAATGCCTAAGCAATATGAGCTATTCCTTTTTGGGACAATGATAAGGTCTGGTGAACAGGCTTAACTAATTTATTTAATTTCACTGAGATGTACTTTAGGGATTAATAAGGAACAGCAATTGATGCCTTGCCACATGCTCTCTGGACTGTGATTTCTTTGGTCCTCTTAGCTGTTTCTCAGCCTTTCTCAAGCCCAGAAAACAATCATAAATCACACTAAATATTTATATAGCTTTTTGGCATTTTTCATGCATGAGTGAGAAAGACGATGGGTAAGCTGGTCATAAAAATTCCAAGGAAAAATATTTTATGGAAGTTTGCCAATTGTCAAAATACAAATGCTTTACAGAGGCTGTTTGATTCTGTTGAGAATCTATCACGCTTGTAGCTACACTGTACTGAGGGAATGAAGAGACTGCTGAGAATACATCCCACGAACAGAGCCATGAAGTCCATCAGTGGAAATACTCCATATATTTACTAGTGGAATACAAAGCAGAATTTGGTCTCAGATTTCTGCTTTGAGAATGCTGAAATCTAAAGCACATCTAGGAGACATTTCAGGATGGAGTAAATAACTTCAGTGACAAGGACAAATAGTGAATGGATGCATAGGGCATGATCAGTCTTATCTAACCTAAATGACCAGAATAGGCACCAAGGCTTCAGAAGCTAATAATGGAGAGTGTTAATTGTTGCCAAACAGCTTTTTTTTTTTTTTTTTTTTTTTTAATTAAACATGAATAATGGTTCAAATAGAACAAGGAGGCTAAATCTAGACAGTAGAAAAGGTTAGGCACATCGTTTGTCTGAGGTCTCCCTTTCCAAGGAAATACTTGTATATGGCACAAGTGCGTTCATCCAAGATCCCAAATACAGTGGGAACTGTACATATTTAATGTAACATAGATAATTTCATTTCAGAGAAAACTTTGAACCACAATCTTCTGCTTCCTTAGTTCCCTAACTGTGAGATTTACAGGACAAACTGAGAAGCACAAGCTTCCGTCTTCCAGTAGGAGCTATGACAAAGTGCAGCCTGTGGGCTGGAGGAAACAAGATGTCTGTTTCCTGTGGCCATGAATTTTTGTATTCTCTATTCTAAGATGCAAACACCGTGGCTATTTTAATAAATTAAGGTGGATTTGAGGATTGATTGCAAGCACTGAAAATTGGTCATCTGAGCTGCTAAACTGATAGCATGGATGCTATCATAGTTTTGGCTTGGACTTATTTTCCAAAATGTCACTTTCACAGTGAAAAGTGTTTCCTGATGTTCAGGAAGAACCTCCTGTGTTTCAGTTTGTGCCACTGAAAAGAGCCTAGTTCCTTCTTCTTTACACCCTCTCTTCAGGTGTCTATATTCATTGATAAGATCCCTTGCTCTGAACTTTCTTGTGTCTAGGCTGAACAGTCTCTCAGCCTTTCCTCATGAGACATGCCCCAATCTCTTCATCATCTTAGTGGCTATTTGTTGGAGACTCTCCAGTATGTCTATGTCTGCCTTGTACAGGGGAACCCAGAACTGGACACAGTAAAATGAATCAAACTCAAGAACAGCGTTAAAAGATAAGGTAAGGTTTGAAGTCAAGTATACAAAATATAGAAAACTGTGAAAGTCTAGTTTTCCTCAGGCAACGTAAATTCATCCTGCATGCATGTGTGTATTACTGTAAGGTCTTGAATTAAATGGTTGCCTACTGCTTCCACAAGGAGAAAAAAAAAGAAAAACAAAAGAACAACAAAAACTATTTTAAGTTGCCAACAACTTGATATCATCATCCTGTCATATTACATGTCAGAAACTGAAGTACAAAACAACGTAAGCATTTTCTGTGGGTTTTTTACGACAGGTAGAAAATTCAAGTGTGTGAGTGATGAACTTCTGCTAGCGCTGTGTAGGAGGTATTCAGATTTCAGGTACTGAGGAACTTAATATAACTTTAGCAACCAGCTTACAAATGAATGCCTCCTGAAGCATTTTTCCTCAAGCTAATGCCTAAATTTCCTATAAAGTGAATGGCTGAAGTGAGATGTCTGAAGTCATAAAGGAGGAGTTCTTCTTAGTTTGACTTTGAGCACTTGGAATTCCTTCATGCTCTCACCCTTACCTGCTTTCCTTTATTTAGGACAAATTTAGATGACGTAAACACTTTTGGAATGACTGATTCAGATACATGAAGGAAGTGTATCTGACTTAGACATCCTGGGTTTTATCCATAACTCCATTTTCCAAAGATGCTGGCTTAAAATTCAGTGGATCTATTGTTCAGGGGATAGGGAGGCTTATTATTTCCTAAAGTCAGCAGCCTCCAAGTTGTCTCAAATTGGCCATGAGTCTAGGAAGAAATTAATCAGGACTCCAAAATACAACCCAAAGTAGCTCGCTTAGTTAAATTGCGTTATGTGTCTGAGTGTCTCCAACAGGCTGTATAGTTAGAAACAGAGATTGTGGTTGTGGTAGTGTGAATCTTTATATTTTTAGAAAATTAAATGCTCCACAGACACTTCGTGTTTCATTCTTGCGACTGCAAAGAGACCTGTCAGAGAGTTACAGCATTATACATGCTATTGCTTTTTGTATAATTTCATTCCACAGGTGCAATTATATATTTTCACACACATATATGCCTGTAAACAATCGCACACATATGTATACATGGTTACAGGAACATATACGTACACATATGCATACACATGTGTATGCTTGTGTATGTGCATATGTATGTATGAATGTATACACAAATAATTTTACAAATAGCTATTTTATTCAAGTTTGTTGATAGCTTAAGTTAATGAATGGTTAGAATTTTGGCAAGTCCTGCTGGAGTTTGGATCCAGTGCTCATAAAACTAAGCAAAATCCTGGAATCTCATCTAAAAATGGAGCTTTTGTGGCATGTCTCATATTATTGTTACATACGGTCCATAAGATCTGCTGAAAAAAATCATTAAAAACTGGAAAGTAGCATTATTAATGAAAATCAGGTTCTATTTAAAGCTGGTGGTTTGGCATTATTGAAAAAATATGTGATTTCAGACTACAACAACAACAATCTTCACTCACCCATTTCGTGACAATTTCTTTTAATTATATTTAACCAGAAGCAATTCTCATTTTTATTTTCTGACAATTCATTTCTTTTCTTTTTTTTTTTTTTAAGCAATGATGTAGTCTGTTGGAAGGAGTAGTGGACAGAGTAACATTTCTTTAAGTAATTTGTGAGCACTTTTCTATGCTGTGGCATTCAATGTTTTAGAAACTTCTCTGAGCAATACCATGTATAAGCAACTTCTTCTCCTATGCTTGTCTATATTTAGTAAAGTACTTTGCTTGAAACCCCACTGTGCCCATGTGGTTTCTATATATAATTTGGTTGTATATTAAGAGAAAAAGAAAAAGCAACCCGTAACATGCCCGATATTGCACAGGACACAAATGAAGACGGTCTCTGTTGCCAATGGTTTGCTGTCCAACATCTCCAACATGAACATTACTCTGTTGGATGGACCCCCACCTCCCTAATGAGCTCTACAGCAGGCAATGGGCTTTTTCATATACACGGGTCTCTGCATATGCAGTTCATTATGGGGCTGTGGCCCAAAAAGACATACATGAGAAAGAAGGCAGAGAACAAAAAGGAGGGAATACACACATTTCAGCTGGCATATTCAAAGATAGCTCAAAGGCATGTGATTTCCATTAAAACTCAACTGAATGTCACTTAGAGAAGGTCATTGTGGCAGGTGACATACAAAAGGAACATCTCAACTGAAAAAGCTGTTGGTAACATTCTTTGCTATTCCTGTAAGAATCATATATGCATTCTGACCAATGTGATTTGCAGAGAAATACCTTAATAAAAGGAATAAATTTAACTGTTTGAAGGCTTCCTATAAAGGACTGGATTATAAATAAAGTTGTAGTTGTATTTTAAAATTACTTCCAAATGCAGTTATATCTTAGCTTGGGTAATGCAAATAATCCTAAATATTTTAGACTGTTCTACACCTTTAATGTGCAGCATAAAATGAACTACGATATGATATTACTTTATATATAGTCCAAATTACAGCCATGGAAACAACTTCAGAAAGGAACAACAGAAAAGATTTTAACACACATGAATAAAATCAGTGGCTAGGAAACACATGGGTGGAATGGGAAATACACTTCAACCGAGTCTTCAGCTTCTGCACAGAAAAAAAAAAAAGTAACCTCCTAGGATGGAATTCCATTTGTAGGGATTGTGGTGCCAGGGACAAGACATGGAGGAAACTGCCTCTGTGAGAACTAAGTAGCAGTAATTTCCTTACCTCTTCCCCAATCTTCCATCTACAGAGATTATTGACAGAAGTACAGTTAATCTGCCTGAAACTTAATCAGGTATTATTGGTATTTATTTTTCTGGGTCCTTCTCAGTATAATAGCAACTGTTATTGTAGCAAGGGATTTGGAATGGACAGTCATTTTAACATGAATTTTCATCAGCCATGCATCTAACACAATCCTTGAAATAAATCTAAAAATAAAGTGAGGTAGAGGAACAGGATGAGGGACACTGACACAGGATGACAGGGTAGAAAGAAGAAGGATAAAATGAGATACTATATGTAAGAAAAACGATATTTTTCCAGCTCCTTTACCTTCCAAAGAAGACTGGATACTTACGTAAAAAAACCCCAAATTATTCTGTTAAAAAGGAAGCTCATAGTTTTTGGAATGTAATTGCTTATCTAACATGACAGTTCAAGCTAGATAATAATTGTCCTTTCTGCCCTTAAACCCTTTAATTCAGCAGGTCTGCTAACTTAGTAAAAGAAAGAATTGATCCCCCTTTATTCAAGGATGATTTTATGTTGTTACTTCACATAAGTGTATCTGGTAATTTCTTTTTGAATCCTAAGATTTATTCTTATTTACCTCCATTTCCATAATATAGCTGAAGGAAAGAGTAAGTAAGAAACACTCAAACCAGCTAATTCCTGAGGAACTTTATTATCATTTAAAAAAAAAAATTGCAAAAATATAAGATTGCGTTCATAAAATAAAAAGACAAACATTGACATTGAAATGACTTTAAAAAAAATATTTTAATATTCTACAAATTGTGCCTTTTTTCAGGCTCTCCCGGTAGTGTGCATACAGTAATAATTTCCAATATTGGGGAAAAGTGGAAAGTAAAACCTAACTCAATGCCTAATCAGCACACCATCTTTCACTGTCCTCACTGAACTACGTTTTAAAGCTCTGGGGTACAGAGATGTGACTTGCCCATGGTAATACAGCAAGCGGCAGAAAATCCTGTGAAGGCTCTGACTCACCTCAGCTCTAATAGGAACTGCTGTTAGAGATTGCTTCTCTTGGAGCGTGTGTGCAACTCACAGCATATTTCTGTTCATCAGCATAGCTTGCTTTGTATTCAGAATGACACATCCTTAGAAGCGCATTTGCTCCACTGTGCAAACATGGATATGCATGAAATAGGAAAAAAAAAGAAAGAAAAGGGAAAGAAAAAATATTAAACAACATTTAGTGGTTGGAAGTTATTTCCAGTTTGCAACCACTGGAAGGGTTGCCTGGAGAAAACTTTTCCCTCTGTTATTACAGAATAATAGCTTGTGGACACTGAAAAGCAAACACAACTTGTGGTTTTCTTTTAAGTCACACTGCAGAGCTATCTCCGGCTTAGCATTTTAGCATCATGTTGTTTGGGAAAGGTCACGTTTTTACTTTCATGAAACCATTTGTCTTCAGTCCCCTCTTTTAATCTGCAAATAGTTACCCAATAGTTTTGGGCAGGAAGCCAAGTACGTGGTTACAAAAGCTGCTTCAAGTGTCATTTTACTAATAATAGAGGTCTGTATTGTGTTAAATAAATACAGGTAACCTTCATTGAATGGTGCTTTTACTGAAAGCTGAAAATATCAGCAACAGTCTGTGCAGGTATATGGCAATCTTTGGCATCTGCAGTTTGAGACCACAAACTCCTATTTAAGTGGTCATGAATTAAATAGTTTTCTAGAACTTGCCATCACTGAGTTGGGATTTTTAAGCAGGTCAGACTATCTCCAGTTACAGCAGTTTGGAATACATTCTTTCAGCTATTTTACTTACATGAAGCAGCATGTTTCTTTAAGTATCTTTACTGAAAAGATTACATACCATGGAAAACAAGACTCTATTTGATGTCGAGGTTGTAGAGTTAATTACGATTAAATCAGCAAGTAATCTGTGTTGCAATGAAGCAATTGTGTTTTTACAGTAGTGTGATGGATAACAACACCTTAACTACTCTGTTTAGGTGCAGTCATCTACCAGCTCATATATTTCTTAGATTAGCTCTCAGACAAAAGTCATGGAAATGGACCTCTCAGTCCCTACTTTTAGATGTTTTCACTATTGTGTGATTTCTCATATATTCTCTTTACCTTTAATATAGTGCTCTTTCTCTGGTGCCCCTATAAGTGATATTAATTTTTCCACAGAGGAGCCGAGGACAGTTGCTGAATACTCCAATAAAAAATCTCTACATGAAGAGCAGGAATTGTATTTGTGGGTAAAAAAACCTTTTATGAAAGAATTAAAGAAAATAAAGTTTTCTGATCAGTGTTACCATTTGCTAGCAATTCAATCAAAATTAAGTATTACTTCTGTTCTCTGTGACAAGACCTTTTTTTTAATGCAAATATGAATGATCAATCAACACAGAAGTACTCTACAAGGGATTAAATCAGACCTTTAAGCCAGTACACAAAGATTCATCATACAACAGGCTATATCTTTCTAAGTGATCACAGAAGTCCTAAACTGGTCTAAACAGAGCTCAGTACTGAACCAAGCAGAGAGGAAGAAAGCAGTTACAGTTTCCAGACTTATTTCCAGAATAATGGGGCAATGGGTCTGTTGACTTTGCCCTGAAAGACACAAGCAAACTCCACCGCAAAGTCATGTCCCACCCAGGTATAGTCAGCCACAGAGCCAGACGACTTGGAAGGCTGTACTGAGCTTGGTTAAGACTGTAAATCCTATCCTACCACAAAACAGTTTCTTTTCTGTGTGGAAAAAATAAGTCATCTTTCCTCCTGTTTGCTCTTCCAGCTGCTTTGAGGAGTATCAATGAAATGCTGATTTCCCAGAAGTGGGAACTAATTAACAACTAAAAGAAAGATTAAGACGAAAACCTACAGTGGAACAACTGAAAGATCTCAACTTTAATTTTTTTTTTTTAAACCAGAACAGGAAGATCTGAATATTATTGATAAAGGCATAATTTTTGGCAACTGCTTTAGTATGGAAAAAAGAAAACCTAACAACAAAAATTGACCTTTTGATGCCAATAATAAGACAATAATATGATAATCATGAAGGGGAAAAGTATTTTCAGCCATAGGTTTGCCAAGCTGGTGAAGAGGGCTTTAAACTAATGTTGCCAGGGCAGGAGAACCTCAATCCATCCCACTGCTATCAGCAGTGCCAGCAACAGATGCCCAGAACCTGGGGAAGGATCACAGGTCAGCAGGAGAGCACCTGAAGTGCAGCACAAAGGAATTCCAGCTGCTCCAGACAGCAAGTCAGCTTCATTGAGAGCCCATTTAATGTCTCTATGCAAACGCACATAGTATGGGGAATAAATAATAGGAGTTAGAGACGTGTGCACAGCTGAAGGGTCTCTGATCTTATTGATATCATGGAGATATGGTGGGATGGGTCCTATGACTGGAGTGTTGGAATGGAGTGATACAGGCTTTTTGGGAAAGACAGGCAGGGGAGACCAGGAGGGGGTGTTGCCCTCTGTGTCAGTGACCAGCTGGAGTGCGTGGAGCTCCACCTGGGGATGGAGGAGGAGCCGACAGAAAACTTATGGGTCAGGATTAAAGGAAGGGCAGGGAGAGGTGACATTACAGTGAGGGTCTGCTACAGGCCACCTGGCCAGGAGGACCAAGTGGATGAGGCCCTCTGTAGACAGATAGGAGCAGCCTCATGGTCACAAACCCTGGTCCACATGGGGAAATTCAGCCACCTCGATATCTGTTGGAGGGATGACACAGCATGGCACAAGCAATCCAGGAGGTTCCTGGAATGCATTCACGATAACTTCCTTCTCCAGGTGATAGAGGAGCCAACAAGGAGAGATGCTATGCTGGACCTTGTTTTCGCCAACAAGGAGGGGCTGGTGGGGAATGTGGAGCTCAAAGGCAGCCTTGTCTGCAGTGATTAGGAAATGGTGGAGTTCAAGATGCTTAGGGCAGCAAAGAGGGTGCAAGCTCTCCACGCTGGACTTCAGGAGAGCAGGCCTCTTCGGGGATCTGCTGGGCAAAGTACCATGGGATGTAGCCCTGGAGGGAAGAGGGGCCCAACAAAGGTCAAATATTCAAGGATCACCTCTTCCAAGCTCAGGAGCAATGTGTTCCAATGAAGAGGAAGTCAGGCAAAAACACCAGATGGTCTGCATGGCTGAACAAGGAGCGCCTGCACAAAAAAAAAAAAAAAAAAAA